>CM076651.1:6502991-6518892 GCA_038496675.1 Rachycentron canadum
GATAACATTTTTTCACATGGATCAGCCACATTAGATAAAGGATTTTGTTGATACATATGACAATTAGTCTTCAGTATCGTCAGCATTATTATTATTAAGTATAATGGCAGAGATCATTATGTGATGCTCATATGTGCATGCTCTGCAGTTTTTGCCCCTTAAGGGCCCCACGGTCCCTTAAGACAGCCTAACATGTAAATATAATGAGTGTCATTGTAATTACTTTTTGTTTATGTGTAGGATGAGGGGGATAAAGAGAATTAACACTTTACTAAAATGTAATTTCAGTCCTATGGAGCCATGCTGTTGCAAATGATGGTCGAGGTCTGGTGGATTTTCTGATCTAATCTTCTGGATCAGACAATGTGGGCTGTGTAAACGCTGTATCATCATGAGGATTCATGTGGCCCCACATCAGTCAGTGGGCTGGATTCAACGCGTCATGTGACGTGACAGGAAAAAAAAAAAAGCGGCGATGGAGAAAAGCTAAGGAAGGTGAGCCGTTTTCACAAATATTTCTCCGTGTGTCTTTGCTGTATTGCCGCTGCGGACACCTTGTGCTCTGTGTTAAATGTCCAACTCACGGACTGTCCGCGTCCATCGAAGAAACGACGGGAAATGGGTTTTTATGCGAGGACATCTCGTGTGATGTTGTGGCTAACTTGCTAACTGCTAGCTAGCGCTGGTTAGCTTTGCGACTTTAGCTGTCAGGAGGGAGGCTCGCCTGCTCCTGCTGATATGTGCTGTCCCAAACCATCCATTCTCCAGCGACATTTTTAATTTTTAATTTTTTTAAATTATTATTTTTTCTTTTCACTTCTTGCATAATAAAATGTATCCCGATAACGAGGTGTGTTCCCTGTGGTGCCATCAGTTCATTCAACGTTGTGACGGGAGGGTGGGGTGATATTTCAGTTCACATCAGTGTAGTATTCATGTTAGCCAAGCTGTATTCCCATGTTGTGCACAAATGTGAAGCCGATTAGTTAATAGCTAATTAATTATGAGCTGGATGCTGTGTACTTTGACAGGGATCTGCCCTGGCAGTGGCTTCATCTTTACCCAGAGTGCTTGTGGAATGGCAGCAGTTTGGCAGCAGGTTTTGGCAGTGGACGCAAGGTATGACTGAGTCAGGCTTCAGGCTTTCATAGTTTAAACTGATGAAGAAGCTATTCAGACGTGTAATTGCTTATGGATCACTTGTGAGTTATTATGTGTGCTGTGTCACTTCTTTTCCTCCCCAGGTACAATGCTTACCGCACGCCTACGTTCCCACAGTTCCGAACTCAGTACATCCGCCGACGCAGCCAGCTGCTCAGGGAGAACGCCAAGTGTGGCTTTGAGCCAGGGCTGCGCAGGCAGTACCTGAAGCTGCGCAGTCAGCTGCTGGCCCTGCGCTATGGGCCCCTGTCTGAGCAGAGCAGCTTCAGGGCCAGCAGTGTGCGCAGCTCCCGCACCACACTGGACCGCATGGAGGTCAGACCCAAAGAAACAGAAAGGACAGGGAAAGTAGAAGAGAGATAATAGAAGGGGGGTGTCTGTACTAATTTGGAGAAGGAGATATAAAAATATCTGAGAGTTGGATAGAAAATATAGAATACAACATATGAGAGCCATCTGGATGGCTAGACGTTACTTTTCACCAATCAGCAGTATAGCCACACAACACTTTGATTGCCCATGAATATTAAGCTGAGCAGCTTGGTTGAAATGGCTGGCATTGCTTGTGTATATGGCAATGTCGTCATCTTAAAATTGCATGGTAATTTTTCAATATTTATTGATGGTCATTTTATTATTATTTGTGGTCACGACTTCTGTCAGCACTTGCACTCACTCCTATGAGGTTCTGTCTCCCCCTGCGGTTTCGCTCTCTCTCCTCTCCTCTCGGGCAGGACTTTGAGGAGGACCCCCGTGCCCAAGGGGCTCGTGGTCACCGCCGGTCCGTCAGCCGAGGTTCCTACCAGCTACAGGCTCAGATGAACAGAGCTGTCTATGATGAGAGGTACCAGAGGGAATACCACACAGATATCCTCAGCATGCATCCAAAATCTTGTCTCATCACCTTGAGCAATTGAATTCTCTGTGATGTATTTCTCCTTTGAGCCATTGCATTTTGTTAGATTTACAGGCAGTAATTCTGGTTTGCTTGCATTGAGTAATGATCAGATCTCCAATATTGAGGTGTCAGCGGTAGGTGAGGGTTGTGAGGTGTGTTGTATTGATAGTATGCTTACATCATGGTTTTTACTTCTGGCTGCAGGCCTCCGGGCAGTTTGGTGCCCACTTCAGTGGCAGAGGCCAGTCGTGCCATGGCAGGGGACACAACCTTGAGTGAAAATTATGCTTTTGCTGGCATGCACCACATATTTGACCAACATGTAGACTCCGCTGGTAAGTGAATTAAATTTATGATAATAATAGTTGTAAACATTTATTCATTCTCATCTCCCTGCCATTGTTCATTTTAGTTCCACGGCTACAGTTTGCCAATGACGACAAACACCTCCTTGCTTGCTGCTCACTGGACGGCACCCTGTCCATCATGACGTTGTCTCCGCCTCCTGCCAGTGTGAAGGTGACACTAAAAGGCCACGGAGGTCCTGTCACAGACTTTGCTTGGTCTCTGAGCAATGACATCATAGTGTCAACATCACTGGATGGGACTCTGCGTATCTGGAACACAGAGGATGGTCGTTGCATCCGGGAGGTCAGAGACCCAGAATCCAGCGAATTGCTCTGCTGCACTTTCCAGCCCATGAATAACAACCTTACTGTGGTGAGTCCCATTTGTTTTTATTCTACCCCAGTATATATATTTATATACCCCAGTATTGATTACCTGGTAGAAGCTGTGCACAATCAGTGTGACCTAGATACTAAAGACATACTAAGAATGGCCTACGATAAGACAGGAAATGATAACATTTCCTGTGGACAAATTGATAAATGAGGAGGCTTTGTATTTAATTTTTATGATAATTGTTTCATATATAATTTTGTGATTAAAGTTTGTTTTGATGTCAAATTATTTGCTCTCTGTTGTCATCTCCACTGGTCCACTCAAAGACAAATGGCAGTAGTTGTGTTCCTAGACAAATATTAATGATAGCAGTGGTGGTACTTTCATTAGTTTGTTGCATTTATTTGTCAGTTACTATATAAAAAGATATAATGTGCCAGATTTAACTACCTCCTCATTTTCATTGTCCATTTCTTGGCAGGTTGACACAAATGCTAACATTAATATGTTAAGATTAGTGAGAACACCTGAACAAAATACCATAATACTTTGATACCATGCATCGCACAGGCAGCAGTTCTCTTCATATGTCAAAGCACAATCCAATTATATGACGTGGTGCTCTGAAAGTCTACAATTTTGGAAAAAATGTAAAATTTCAGGTCTCCACATGACCCGAAACCCCCAAAAGACAGATGGTACCTTTTGCAGCTTTTATTTTCTCCCCAGAAATTATTACATGCTGTCAGGATAGTTAATCGTCACACATTTGATTTTTCTCAAAAACAAGTTTAACTTTTGTGTGTCTGGTAAATTGTTAAAATTTTTCACGCAGAGGCAAAACCTCCCATCAGTATCCTTTCATCCCAGGATTAATAACTGCATGCATATTTACACTGTGCAGATATTGATTAAAATTTCAGAATTAAATGTCAGCTTTTGTTACCAAAACAAAAGTGTTTAATGTCTTGGAAAATTTTGATTTAACTCTGCTTTTCACAGTAGCAAATAGTTTAATTGAAGAGCAGAACAAATTGAAAGCAGAGTTGTGAACAGCAGTGTCCATTTACGCCTCAACAAGTTAAACATTAGGGAGATGGATATTTGCTTTTAACTGACAGACAGTACAAACAATAAGGAATTTGAGTGGGAACGCATTTGTTTCTTTAGTACAGACTTTCACAATCTGGTTTGTACAGGTTTAACTGGCCCATAATAATAGCGAATGGTTTCTGCATTAAACAGTGTCTATGTCATCAAAATGGTGTATAAACCATAACACACATAATATGCAGTGTATATTTCCAACACGTTAGATTAATGCTTTAAATGCCATGTGTAGAGTACTAAAGCTCAAAGATGATGCTCTGTTTTAACTTGTCTAATTACAACAGCAACAACATTACAACCAGTGCTTTTCCCAGCCAGTTCCCCGGTGCTTCCCTGTGGAAATAATGAAGGTCCTCACTCCCACTTCTGTGTTCCAGGTGGGAAACAGCAAGCATCACCTGCAGGTGGTGAACATCTCCACTGGGAAGAAGGTGAAGGGGGGCTCCAGTAAGCTTACAGGCCGCGTGCTGTCTATGTCCTTTGACGCGCCGGGCAGGATCCTCTGGGCTGGTGATGACAGGGGGAGTATCTTCTCCTTCCTCTTTGACATGGCCACAGGTATTCTCACAACATTTCCATCTGGTAGAGAGCGAATTGTCCTCTGACAATGTTACAAACTATAATCAGCTCTTTGTGTCATGCACTAAATAGAGTCTCTGCTGTTTCTGCCTGACCCCCCCTTCCTCACCCCACAGGGAAGCTTACCAAAGCCAAGCGTCTGGTGGTGAATGAAGGCAGCTCCATCTGCAGCATATCTGCTCGGTCCTGGATTAGCCGAGAGGCCAGAGACCCCTCCCTGCTGGTCAACGCCTGTGTCAATAAGCTGCTGCTGTACAGGTCAGTCTGTTATAGCGAGTCACTGTTTACTAATAATAGGCAGTTTTGTCTCCGCTGTGCAGAGAAAGAATTTAAAGCTATTATGTTTTGATCAGTCTAACATGTATGGGAATATGTATTTACATGGCCACATCGAATTTGATCAGTCATGCCACCTTTTCATTGGCAGAGTGGTGGACAACGAGGGCACGCTACAGCTAAAGAGAAGCTTCCCTATCCAGCATGGTTCCCAGCTCGTTCATAGCATCTTCTGCCCCCTCATGTCTTTCAGACAGGGGGCCTGTGTGGGTAAGATGTCTGTCAGTGTCCCTGCTGTGATATTTGAATAGAAAATTAGCCCACAGTTCATTACATGCTGCAGGCTATCCGGTGCAAGCAAAAAGAAATGCAAAAAATAGCATACTGCTGCTTTTGGATTTAAAAAAAAAAAAAAAAAAATTAGGAAACCTTTTAGCAACCGTGTGCCTACCTTCTTTGTAGCATGATTGTGTTACATTTACCAGGGGATGGTAAAAAGATCAAATATCATAGATGTGTATTTATTTATTCAAGGCTTCTCCGTGTGTTATAATTATCAGGTTTCCAAACAACAGAAGTTTCTCACTGGAGAATCTTCGGTTAAGTAGGTGTTGCAATATAATTGTTACAAAAGCTGCTGATATTTAGAAATAGGGTTACTTAAATTTTTTGCAAGTGTGCCACCCTGGAGAGTAGCTATGTCAAAACCAGCAGCATCTCCAGATCCTTTTTTTCCGCTAGAAATATGAAATATGAAGGGTGCCTTGTGTTTACAAGTGATTTTATGGTTGTCATAAGAATAACTGTCTCTTGAGATTGTTTAGAGGGAGTGTGAGATGCTCATTTTCAATGCAAAATGAATTATTTTAATAAAAGTTCCATCATCTATTTACAAAGTTGTGCTTGTAATTTCTCTTAATTTCTTATCCTTCTGATTTTCCATCTCATGCAGTGACTGGCAGTGAGGATGCCTGTGTCTACTTCTTTGATGTGGAACGCAACACTAAGGCGATAGTGAACAAGCTGCAGGGCCACGGGGGACCGGTGCTGGACGTGAGCTTCAACTGTGACGAGAGTTTACTGGCGTCTGCTGATTCCACCGGCATGGTCATCATCTGGAGGCGGGAGCAGAAGTGATCCACTGAAGAAAAGCTTCCATCCACTTCCATACTAAAGGCCTGCTGCTCCTTAACCGTCCAATAACAAGTCTGTAAATTTTCACTGGAATGTAACAGGCTGCATTCAACGTTTAATGTAATGATGCTCAAGTGCAATCAAATAGAACACCATGCTGTGTAGGTGGTAGGGATGTCTTAGAGATTCAACAGGTGTGTGGGGGGGGGGGTTTGCGTGTGTGTGTGTATGTATGTATGTGTGTCCGTATGCGTGTCAGTACTCCTACAGCTGCAGCTGAGAAATTGCTTTTTAACAAAGAAAAAAAAACAATTCTCCCATGCATGTGTCATGGCTTACCTCCGACTCGTAAGGAAATGACTGAATTCATGTGAAGAGGATGCAACATAATCTTCCTGAGAAACCAACACTTTATATCACACTGACAGTCCCTCTGGCATAGATCTAGTTCACTATTTATGTAACTGTTATTTAAGCAGTGTAATCAGATGTAGTAAAACCGCCTTATTTTGCTTTCAATTCTGCAATTGCCTGTTTGCATTGGAAACCATGTGCATGACATTGAACTCAGAATCAGTCTTAGGCATATCAAATTGATCATAACAGAAAATATACAAGTGTATTTTTAAGTATGTGTTTGTACTTACCTGTAAGTGTGTGTGTGTGTTTTCAGTTGATGCTGGTTGCAGATAATTTATTTAACGCACATACAGAATAAACTACTGTAACTGTCAGTTGTCCTTGTTTCCCTCGTCACAAAATATATTAGAAAATACTAATGTCGGAAGAACTTCTTGTACCCGGGTGGTCAAACCTACAGTGTAGGAGAGTGTTAGTCATAGTGTGGGCCTTCAGCTTCTACCACAGGATTCCCACTACGTCAGTGACTAAAACATGAAAAATGTAGTGCTGTTGGATGTTACATTCATTATAGTGTTCATTGTAAGAGATGATTTATTGCTGGGGCTTCAGTTATTTTAACGTTTTATTTGTTGTGTTTTTGTGCTCGTTCAATGATATTTGACCTTTTTAGTGCTCTCTAGCTGAGAAAATAGTTCATTCCACTTCCTGTCAAGCATGAAAATTGCATTGATAATTATTATTTTGGGCCATGCCAGAATCGTAGCTCTGTGTATGGCAGTGGATGAACCCTGTGATCCTCTGACTTTTCAACCAAAAAATGGCAACCTCACTTTTTGTTTTGAGTGAACTGTGTCAACACACGAATTGCTGTAAAATTTGCTATAGATATTTAAGGGCCTAAAGAAACCCAATCCTAACTGAATACCATCATCAGATCTAGATTTGAGTTTGTCCTATGTTTTTGGTTTATGACATTCCCATCATCCTCAGCTGTCCGTTGTGTTGAGTGCTCTTTAGAAAATGTAAGCATGTAAACATACTAAACTAAGATGATGTAAATGGTCAACATCATAACTGCTAAACATCAACAGGTTAGCTTGCTGATATTAGCATTTAGCTCAAAGCACTGTTCTATAGTGTTGTTTAGAGCTTTTGTATGTCTCTATCTGTTAAAACCAGCTGCAATCAAACCAAAAAATGTTCTCATATTAATGTTAAGGTTTTTGGTCAAATATGTCATCATACTTTGGTCACACATGACCTGCAAGTACACTGAAAATATTCACAAACTGTCAATGAAATCAGAGGTTGCCAACCTTTTCCTTTGTCCACTCATGACAATGACATGACACTTATTGGCATTATTGGCTTTATGTTGCTTAATATGTTTGATTGTAAGATTTTAAGGATTTGTCAGGGCAAAGAAGTGAAAGTACCCAGTACATTTGCTGGAAAAATTGCAAAATAGGAAAGAAATACATTTGTTTATATATTAAGTTTCCCTGACCCTCAGCTTGGGAAAGCATAGGCATAGATCATAATCAACCCTTTGAGCCCCACATTTAGAAATGCATCTTTTCTAGGTCCAGACAAGTTATAAAAATGACACACTGGTTTTTCATTGTCATTGACTAATACATCAAGGGGCTGTAAGACATTAGTCTCACGTTTTTCTCACACTGTTTGGACCATCAGGAGACTGAAAGAAAAACATAATCAACTGAATATAATGGAAACGTTGAAAAAAATGATATCACACTGAAAAACAGTGTGAGCAGCATTGTGAGCATTGAGCAATGCACAATTTTTCCACAAATTCAGTACCTTTAGACTCAGAATGTTTTCCTCCCAAGGTTGGTGAGGCTGCTGTGACGTTTAAATGGGGCTGTGTGGGAGTGAG
Organism: Rachycentron canadum; assembly: GCA_038496675.1. Classification (NCBI taxonomy): domain Eukaryota; kingdom Metazoa; phylum Chordata; class Actinopteri; order Carangiformes; family Rachycentridae; genus Rachycentron; species Rachycentron canadum. The sequence goes on from CM076651.1 coordinate 6,511,097, forward strand.
AGCTCAGTGAATGGTTGCTGTCTAGGAAGGTCAGGACAAGGCTTTGTGTGAAACAGGCAGGGTAGTTGCTGATAAAAAAAAAAACACACACACACACACATACAGAGAAAAACAATCCAAGAAAGCAACATTAAACTTCTCCTGTGTGAAACTAAGTGCTATGATAGCACAGCTCTGCATCTTGAGAACATACAGTACAGTGGGCGAGCATAAGTTTTCACAAATGAGTAAGACGGCCTTTGTTGTGGTGTATCTTAGAGAGAAGTGGGAAGAAAACTAAAAATAAGCACTTTAGATGAATGTTCAACATCAGTTCTGGGGAGACAGGCTCAGTTGGATAGAACCTGTTAAACCTGGACTATTTAGAGACTGCTCACACAGCTGATGCTGCTCACTATGGAAACATCTTTTCCATCAGTGCACAAATAAAGACAGTGGAAATCATCTCTCATTCAAATTCAAAATATAAGGTAATTGTTTATCAAGAGAACACACAATCACCCACAGTCACACAATGGTTGGATTTCAATCAGGTCTTAATTAAGAGTTTTTCCCCATTTTCTTTCCACCCCTTATTTTTTATTTTATAATATCAGAGTCATAATCATGCATTATGGTTGGTTGAATAAGGTTTTTGTACATATTGAGTGGTTTGTTTCACCACTTTGAAGAAAGAGCTTCAGTATGAGAGGTGTTTTATTTATGTGCTTTATGTATATATATATGTGTGTGTGTGTGTGTGTGTGTGTGTGTATGTGTAAAACTCCCCTGTGACAAAGAAAATCCCCATTATCATCAATATCACTTTTTTCTTTTTCTTTTTTTTTTTTTTGAGGGATTGGATACCACCTTAAACCCATTTGAACCAAATATCGCCTGCTGCAGGGGGAGCAGTTATTTTCATATACATAATGTTACAGTCCCCATCTCTAGATTTTACATTGAATTTAAGGTTTTTGTCCAGGATGATGAAGTGATTAAAAAACCACATGTCAAGGTTCTGCTTTTAAGCATCAATATCGAATCTATCGTTAAATATTTATACATAAATTTTACTAAACTCAGCTCATAACATCTTGGTCACTATTCATGTCTGTCAGTATGTATATGCTTGAGTTCCCTCGTCTGTTTTTGAAACACAGTAGATTTATGTTTGTATAATCATTTTAGGTGAGAAAATGTACACTTGAAGAAAGAAAAATATATATTCTTTCTTTTATATTCATCAGTGTGATAAATAAGAAATAAAATGCTTCTTTGTTCTACTCAATACACTACTGGCTTTTGTTCCTTAAGTTTTATTTGGCTTAATATGGCTAATGTTAGCACACTAGATTTTGCTGAATAACATCGTCTGACTTTGCTTAGTCATGTTCTTGACTTTATGACTCCTCTGTATTTGTCTTACTGTAAAACTATATTTTAGCATTGCCATTATCCTAGGTTTAAGACGGGGGCCTTTAAATATTTCAAGCCAATAACTAAAGAAACTTATTAGCTACATATTTTTATTCCCACATAATTCAAGGTTCAAGCCTTGTATAACAGTGAATCACAGACATCTCTTTTGTGTATTTGTCCACCTGTCTCCACAGACCCCACGGGATGGTGTGGTACAAAGTCACAAATCCTTTTGACTCTACAGCCCTTGTTGGTCAGTGCTCAGTTGAGTGGAAAGAGTCAAGATGACTTTTCATTTCATTGTTAAGTGTACAAAGCTGGACTCGTGCGTCACAACATCATATTTTTTTGTTTGTGTTCGGGAGCTAAAATGCACGCAGGTTCTAAGTTTTGCTAAATGTTCTGTAAAGTGGCCTGTTTCCTTTGATGTGCTCACCACAGGGATCCAGCCATATCAACATCCAGGCAGATGAAAACTTAGAATGCATCAAAAGTAGAGTCTTTATTGATGAGTGGGCAAAAGAACCACCTCAGTTAAACTGTACAGTTACAGGATATCATCTCGCGAAGGAATGCCAGACGTAAAAATTATGGACCTCAGTTCACTTTTAACTTTGTCTTTCCATATCAACATCTGTACAAGTTGTAATCCCCGGTCTTAAATCTATGAAATGCAGTGGAATGCATGCTAATACAGTATGCTGTGCAAGTGTCCACATTTAGAAAATTGACTGCACAAATATATCTATGCCTAACATACTGTAGGTCAGACATTTGCATTACACAAATCTTAATTTGGAGAGACAGCTTAATGTAGACTAAGCCGGTTTCCATACACCAAACATTTCTGGGGTCGTATCAAGCCTGAAGACATTTTGATATTAAATGTATCCAGATGATGATCCAGACACTCAAATGGTGACATTTACGTAGGTGGGGTTGGGGGTGGGGTATAAGAGGGCCTGGTAACATTCAAGTTTCCTTCACATTAAGTGCCACATCATCTCTTCATTTTTTTTGTATTCTCGTGAGAGCATAACAGTACTTTAAAAACATTCCCAAGATCATCATTTGCAAATAAATATTCATTTGCTAATGATTTTTTTTAAAAAAAACATTATAATTTACATCATCATTCAAGTCATTAAATCCTATGGCCTGTTTGCAATGTACAATTGTCTTGTTCTAATTATTCAGTCTCCTTTTTCATTATCCATCTGTATTTCACATTTTCTTGTACATTACCATTAAAAATAAGACTACATTTATTTTCAATTATGGAAATCCATTTAAAGGATAAATTTCCATATGATGACTGTTCAATTTTGCATGATTTTAAGACCACAAGATGAGGCTGCTTTCATATTGACTCAATATCACTGGAACCTATTCTATTATCATTTTTTCTCTCTCTCTCTCTTTCTTTCTCCCTCCCTCCTCCCTTTCTTTTTCAACCTCTTCCTCTCACACACACATACACACAAATGCTATATAAAAACACACAAGCAGGAATATACATTCCTGTGCAGTCTATACAATATCAAATCAAGTCATATTTCAAAATAGTGTCATCTGCTTCACATGTATAGTTTACAAATAAAGGAAAACAGGCAATTTTTTTTTTATGATACAAAGAAACCTGACACGCCCTAAATCAAGTCCAAAAAATCAAGCATGTTAGGGGCTTCTTGGGTTCACAACAGCTATTTAGACGTAATCCAAGGTTATTGAGTCCATTCCATACTCTGCAGTGTCCTTTGAATTCAATGAAAAGGTGTCCGGGGTGGTCCATCAATCCATTCAGACCCTTTGAGTTCCTTGATGTGTTTCAGAGTTAGTGATGCTCTGATCACCACTTTCTATTCACAGTCCATAGCACTTTTCTTCAAGGATTTCAACACCTCCTTGTGTCCGTTTTGTGCCGTGTGTGACACATAAACTGATTCGTCAGTCGAAAACCCTGGGGCGTGTCCCTCTGAAATAAGGCAACATCAATTTAAAATGGCATCTGTCACACTTGGTTGGAGTGGTGATTGTGATTGATCTTTCCTACTTACAGTACATCATCAGAAATACAAACCATTAAAGAGTTACCAAGGCTTTTCTTATGTCTTCTTCAAACCTTTGCACCCAATACATTTATTCAAATATCAACATTCATCATAAAGTAGCACTGTGCCTGCATTTGTTGGCAAATAATGTGATTTTTGTTGTGCAAAACAACAAGACAGACACTGACACTTAACCAAGGTGCATTGTATCGCTTCTATTCTCCACATTTCCCTTTAAAACCTGAAACATTCTCTTCATTAAGCTCATATCTTATCACATAATGCAGTAGGCCTCATCCTGGGGCAGGTGTTGTTTAGTCCTCCAGTAGGTGGGCAGGTGAGCTCTAAGCACTTTCCTCAGGTCCTCATTGAGCAGGAGACAGAAGATGGGGTTGACTCCAGCCTGGGCGAAGCTCATCCACACTGTGATAGAGAGGTACCTGTGAGGGATGGTGCAGGACTTGACAAACACCCTCCAGAAGCACGCCACGATGTAGGGAGCCCAGAGGACCAGGAAGAGCAGGGTGATGGTGTAGAACATCCTGCCCAGCCTCCTCTCTGACCTCACTTCTTCCATCCCAAGCAGCCGCCGGTGTTGATTGTGTAAATTTTGCCTGATGCCCAACAGAGTGGGAGGCATGGGACCACGTCCGAATCCTGCAATCCAGTTAGCTGCAGCTTGACCTGTGGCCCCAGGACCGTGGAAGGTCCAGTTCTGGCTGATGGCTGGCACCAGTTGGACAGGTTTCATCTTGCGGTGCCTGTACTCAAACAGCAGCAGCTTGGCATAGAAACCGTGGGTGGCCAGGACCACCACAGCCAGCATGAGCATGAAGCCCAGGGTGTCGTTGGTCTTCAGGTAGCGGTGTTCAAAAATGCACTGATCCTCATCGCGGATGAACTTGTATGTCCCCACATCAAAGACAGGTGGGAACGCCATTGCCACAGCCAGAGTCCACACCATGCAAATGATGGCAGCGCAGGTCCAGATGGTCATGCGTTTGGCGTAGAATCTATGGTGGGCGATAGCAAGGTAGCGGGTGACAGCCACACAAAACAGCATGAAGGCAGCATGAAAACAAAACAGCACGGCCATAAAAGCCACAACTTTACAGCTCAAGGCACTGTAAGTCCAGGCCGAGCTGTTGTGGACGGAAACCAGCACAAAGGGGAAGCAGGCAGCTGAGCGGACTGCATCGGCCAGGCACAAGTCCAGGAGAAAGAAGTAGGGAGCCTTGTGAAGTGTCCTATCTCGTAGGACCAGCAGGGAGACCAAGAGGTTGCCTACAAGGCTGACACAGATGATCAAACCCAAGAAGACCAGCTTAAAGTAGGCAGACATATCTGTGGCAGAGACCCCTCCGCTGTTGCTGCTGCCGTCACTGCTGCTGCTGCTGCTGCCGCCTCTTGCCAGTCCACTCTGCGAGGCCAGCACAGCCAGCAAACTGCCAGGGCCATCGATGGCAAAGCTCTGGTTAGCCATTCTATCACCTTCCGCGAGAGCCTGCTTGGTTCGGCTCCTTTATAAACACTACTGATCCTCCTACAGCTGTCACCTCCCACGGCTCTCTCGTCTTTTACAAGGAGAGGCCGTAAGGATCTTTTCTACATGGCAGACTCATCTTTCCTCTTTGTCCACAAGCTCACCACCTGTAAACAGAGACACACGTTTTGAAGAACGATAAAACAGGATACCTGAGGTGCACGCTGGGTCTGAAGCAGCCGCCTAAACGGAAACAAAACTTACATTTAACAGCATGGATATAGAAGTGCTGTGTTGGGCAACACAGTGGAAATCTCTGCCTTCCTGTTTCTCTGAGGCTGGGATCAGATCAGCAGCTCTACAGCATGCCAGCTCCTTGGCTCTCTCAGTAATTACCTTGCCCGTTGCTAAGATACAACAGCTCACATACTTTGTGCAAGTGTGGGTGTTTGAGTGAATGCATGGGGGTGTACAGGGGGGATGGAGCAGACACAGTACAACCAACACTGGGTATGTCCAACAAACAGAGATGTTGTAAATGAGCAAAGAGCATTTTATGCTTTTGTCTCAGCTGCTCTGTGCGTGTGTGCGCGTGACAGTCGCTTAAAGAGCAGAGGGTGTAATCTGTGCCATTCACAGCACATACTGTAACAAATGTGAGAATACAATGGCAGAGCAGGCAGCCATTTGGTTTTTCTTTTTGGTTTTTTTTTTTTTTTTTAGCGTACACCTATGTGTGAAGTGAGGAATTTTACTCAACAGGGAGAGAAAATCGTCTATGTGATCATCATTGTCAGGCCTCAGTGCAAAAGCGAGGAACCTGAAATCAGCCTTTTTTTCTTTTATAGAAAAGATGACATGATTAAAAAGATGAACATCCGATAAAACACATTTGAGACGCACCCTCTACTAAAATTCATTTATAGGCATAAGGTAATAAACCATAGCTGTGCTTGTCTGGGTGGGCCTTGTCTGTCTATGTAGGCCATGAAACACAATATGATTTGCCCTAAGTGTAGGCTTTTTTTTTTTTTTTTTTTTTTAACCACACATAACAGCCCTCTGCCACCTTGACAAATATCACTTCACCTGATTAGATGGCTGCCATGTCAGCTAGGCCTGAAACACAGACTGGAGTGAAAAACAGATGAACAGGTGTCAAATTCACCTCTGCTGTGTTTTTTTGTGCCTGTGCATGTGTGTGTGTGATAGAGAGAAGGAGAGAGAGATGATAACCTACCTTTCATACCCTCATTTTTTTTTTTGGGGAGGAGGGGAGGGGGGGGGTTGATCTGTTCTTCTCTCACGATAAAAACATCAACAACAACAACAAAAAAGAAAAAGATCCCAGTCGTTGTGTCTCACTGTTTGTCAAATCGAGAGAAAAACCACATAATAAAGCCTCATGTTCTCGCTGTGCTCTCATGCTCAAACAACACCTGTTATGCATAAATCCATCGCATGGAAATCGAAATGAGCAACATATAATCAACATAAGACGGTATAGAGGTCTAGATCTAATAATCAACAGCTGATCAAACCATCCTGGATGAGGACTCTGCTGTCAAAGCCACATTTAAGAGATATGCATGAAAAAAAAATCCACTGCCACCCCTTTTACTGTCTCATACAGAGGGATGTGTTCATTTGGTCTGTGTCTGAATATCATCCGAGAAAACAGATTTTATGTTGCATCACGTCGAAGATGGGTTGAGGACTGAAAATAGGCGCTATAAAAAAAAAAAAAAAGACATATCTTGTTCTGTTCATATATCCAAATGATGTCAGATTTTCAATGCTTATAATAACCCACCCACAAACGTTAGAGAGGGAAAAAAAAGATCGCGCATCCCCTAAATGAATCGTCTTGGCATGAATATTGGCCAGTGGCACCAGAACAATTAGTCCACACAGACATCAGCCTCGATACGTCTCTTTTTTCCATCTTTCAGTCACAAAAAAAGGCGATGTATTTACCCTGAACTGTTAATATGCAGTCTTTGTGTTGCTGTCCAGCGAAGGTGGACTACATCTTAATCGTCCACAATAAAAGCCTCCACGAGAGAACAAATACATTTTTTTTTAATTTATTTTTTTTTTTTTTGGACAAATCCAGCGATGTCACGAGGAAATCCACATTTACAAACGCTGTCGAGATCGCGATGTAAAAAAAAAAAAAAAAAAAAAAAAAAAAAAACCAACAAAAAACCAACAAAAAAACAAAAAATAAATAAATAAAATGGAAAAACAAGAAAAAAACAGAAAAAACAACACGGCTGGATTAGGCGAATTATTCCTGAATAATCCCAATTATGGCTGCTTGCAAGGAGGCAGCTCGCACATTCGCGGAAACCGTCGGTTTTGTTCGGAGACAGGGAGAGAGAGAGAGAGAGAGAGAGAGAGAGAGAGGGGTAGAGAGGGGTAGAGACAGAGAGGGAGGGAGGGAGGGAGGGAGGGATGTGCAGCATTGTGGGCCATAACTTGAAAGTGATGTTTTATTCTAACCGTCTCTCTCGCATCATGTATGACGCGCCTGTTCTCCTCGGCACGGGCGCAGCGAGGAGCTCCAGCCGCCCGCAGACTGGGCCTGTCATTGGTCTCCGGCCCCGGTGACAGACTCACTGGGGCTGGCTGGACCCAACATGACACAGGGTGGCCTGACAGGGCCGCAGCAAGGGATTCTGGGTCCTCATTTGAAAGAGGAAAAAAAAAAAACAAAGACAAATATTCATTTTACATATTTTTGTTTATTCTATATTTTGGTTGCATTTGTAATGTTTTAATGGGTTGTTGCACTTTAATTCATGGATTTGCCAACATTTGAGGGCCAATGTATATTATATTATATTATATTATATTAT
>CM076651.1:6519260-6579182 GCA_038496675.1 Rachycentron canadum
ATATTATATTATATTATATTATATTATATTATATTATATTATATTATATTATATTGACAGGTTCTGGGTTCAATTCCTTTGCATGTTTTCTCTGTGCCTGCATGGGTACTCCGCCTTCTGCCCTGAGATAAATTGACATCCTGTACAGGATGTACCAGCTGCCCCGACCCTGAGAAATAAGTGTTTATGGATGGATGGATATTATCTGTTCTATTTAATATGTTTGTTGTTGTCTGTTTATTTTATTTGCCTTGCCAGTGTAGGATAATGGCTCATCTACATTTCATCTGGTGTATGTATTAGCGTGCTAGCAGGCTAAACTAAGATGGTGGACATGGTGAAGATTATACCTGCTTAACACCAGCATGTTCGCTCTGTCAAGTACAGCCACACAGTGTGGCTGTAGACGTCTCATTTTACTGTATATACTCATACAAGTGTAACCTCTTTTATACTGCCTTATTGTGTGTAAATGTTCATACAGGAAATAGTTAAAGCTGAGGACTGAGGCTCTTATTGTGAAGGGCGATAAGAGCCTCAGACATTGGCTGTAACTATTTCCTGAATGAACACATAGCACAATAACAATATAAAAGAGGTGACGCAAGGTTTATATTTATAAAATGTATATTTCACAATATACTGAGCATTTGGCACCTTTCTTCAGGTCATATTGTTCTACCTCTGTGCTTTATTTCTTTACTCTTCAATGGAAATGTTAAAATAATAAAACACAATCTTTCTGGCAGATTTACTCCTTCACTCATTAATTTTATTTTTATTTGTTACCAGACAGAAGAGACATGTCAGAAAATGATTGCAGCACAAGAAAATGCTGTTATTTGTAGTTTTGATCAAAAATAGGTCACAATCTAGAGCAGCACAACTACAGTAAACTAAACAAAAAACATTTGTTTCCTATAAATGAAATGTCACTGAAAAGATGGTGTGTCATCTAAGCAGCAGTGCTACCTTTAGTTTTGGTATATATATATAAATTCATTAATATAAATAGACGAATAACATTTTGGTGGTGATTGACTCTTAACATGAAATATGACCATTATTGTGTTTACTACACCCTCTGCAGCACCATGTCATCAGGGCAGATTGGAGGCTACAGCGACTCGCTATTGGAAAGTGATGGGCCAAGGCTAGCTGGTTAGCATGCTGACTACAGTAGAAGAACAGGCCTGGGAGAAATGAGAGTTAACATTGGCGTTGCTTTCCACCACTGGAGGCAGCTCTTGGCAAGTAAAGTAAAGAAATCTGATGCTCACAACATTTCTTCCAGACTGATAAATGAATAGCTAATGCTAACACTGCATAACTTGCAAATAGCTCTTGTAAGGCTTAATTTTACATTAAAGGTGGATTATTTGATTAACTTGTTGTGCAGAATTGCGTAGGCTTGAGGAAGGGAAATAACATGAATATAAACATCCATGGACCACGGATCATGGTTCGTTTTAAATAAAATGACACATAAAATGAGGAGTATTTCTAAAAGCAAGAATTGCCTTGTCTTGGGGATTGTGTTGCAAAGATGTTATTTAAGTAAAATATTGTACTGCTCACTGTTTGAGCTGTTTCTTGTGATGAAATAGCTCCGTTCCAATAAACCAGCTGCCCATTCAAGTGATGTCACACTGGGTAAGAAAGAAAGTGTAGGAAAATAACCCCTTTAACTACTGTTTTGTAATGTGTCATGACACTCTTTTTTTTCAAATCGCTGCTTAGCATGGCTTTCATTGGTGTAGATTATTGCTTAAAAGGGCATTAATTATTTCAAAGCGAGCGTCTGTTGTAGAATTCACACTGATTATCCTCCTTGGGTCAGTTTTAAGTCTGCTTAAATTTTTAATACCTTCCACACTCGAGCTATGTGACCATCACACAAACTAATCACTCCCACCCTTTTTCCTGCAGAAGAAATAAAAGTGTACTTTGATTAATAATTCTGTTTTAAGGCCAAATACATAATCAACATTTGATCCAAAGACAATTATAGGTTTGAGGTTAATAAATTCAATAGAAGGTACAGTTGGTAGATTCAGCAGGAAAATGTTTTATAAGACTCACATGTTCAAAAAATAAAGATGATGTCTTTCAGGTATTAGACCTGTCATGAGTGTAATAAAAATAGTCTGTGACAACTCATTATGTAGCATCTGAGGGGGTTTCCTGAATAATGTCAGCTTCCAAACACTGATCTCAGCCTACAATGGCCAATGTGCAATGTACTCTAGTATGACACTATGACTTCAGTGCAATGCATGACCTTTGGCTTCTATCTGCAGCTCATGTTGCTGTGTGTTTCCACTTCAAGCGAAGCTGAATGCACTCCAGAGTTGGAAGCACTAAAGGCTCTGATGTTATTTTAGTGGTGTGTCAGTCTCTCCAAAATGTTCTGCTCTGCACTGCAGTGTCATTTCTGTGCACAAAACTGTTGTGCATTTGCAGAAAGGATGACGAGAAAAAGAAATAAACAAAGACAGATCGCAGTACAGGGTATAAGACTGTGTTTAATGGCAATACACTGCAAAAACTTTCATCACTTCAAACATGTCATTCAGTGCTTCAGTCTGTCTGGGAGGTTGTCAAAGTTTTATCAAATCAAATATACAACAGTGAGAGAGGGGCTGGTGTTTTCTAATGATAAATATCACTTGTCACATGTCAGACAGAACAAATTTTCCTCTTGTTTTGTCCCTCAAGCAGCATCCTAATTTTTAAGCATTAAGGCAAGTATTTTGCTTTTCCATTTCGTAAACAAAATCAACATTGATATTAAGTGCCTGTTCGGCGTCCACCTATGGTAATGTTTTTTGTCCTTCATTAAAGACACAATATCAAATGGAATTTGCAAAGGTTAAATTCATGGCTGTGTGTTTAGACAACAACCTTAACTACACACTGACAACAACAATATAAAAATGCAAGTGCATTATAGTACTGATTGAATACATCAGAATATAACACCACATACATATATCTCTACAGGACAAGAAACTAATTACTAATTTCAGAACACTTAGAAAAACTGATCTGCTATTAGTGTGATCATAATGATGTTGTAAAAATGGGGTAATAACTGACCACTATTATATTACTTTACACTTTGAAAGACTGCACAAAAATATCAATATCTATATAATTACTTTCTGAAAGATGTGGACTTTGCACAGAAATACTCATAAATTGTACCCAATATATCCTTTCTTCAATGAAAATGTATATTCATCTAAACTCACACAGTGATACACAACCTCAGCGTGTGTTTTAACTTGATGGCTTCTTTTGGAATCATGAAAAGGCACTTCACTCGTGAATGAACTTTTGTGGCTTTATCACAAACGGTGCAAGACAAGAAGTAGTCCCATTACGAAGAGGGCACTGGGTTCCTGCATCACTATTGAGAGGGAGAGGACTCCACTCAGGAAGATGATGGATGGCATCAGATTCCTGTTTAAGTCATGCTCAGACAGGGGCTCAGAAGCCTCTGACAATGTGTTTGATAGATTCTCTAATAATGTGTCAGGGGAAATCTGGGGAGCATCTTCTTTCTCTTCGTGGGCCACGACAGAGCGAACAGCTAAGTTTTGGGTCACCTCCATGACATCTGTATTCACTGTGGTGCTCTCTGTGGGTTCAGGTGATTGTGGCACTTCAAACTTTGCCCCATCACTCTCTGCTACAGGAGACACAGGCGAACCGCTGCCCTCACAATGTACTGCAGACCTGCTGGAAACTTCCGACGCTCCTGCAACAAGTTCACTTAAACCCAATGCAACCTCATGCTCAAAGCCCTGAGTCACACTGGGAGCAGAGAGACAGACAGGAGCCAGTTCAAGACAAGGACTACTAGATGGGTTTTCCGTCGATGTGTCCTCTCCTGTTGGCCGCAGATTTGTCTCTGTGGTAGGAAGATGCATGCAAGAGGCCTCTGAAGAAGGGATTTCCCCTCCATCAGCTTGGGAACTGTCTGATCTTGGCTTTGACTCTTGTTGTAGAGAAGGCAGCAGCGCAGGGGGACTACTGTCTATGGGCTGCTCTGACGTTTGGTTGCCTAATTCACAGTGGAGTCTGGGTAAAGGCTGTGACTTATTTGGCTGGACTGATTCGCTGGCACAGAGTACAAAGGATGAATTAGTTTGAAGCGTGGTTTCGGAAGACATACAAGGGAATCGTTCACCTGGGGATACAGTGTGAGCGGACAGTGTGCCATCAGCAGATGGAAGCTCGTGGTTGGGTGGGACAGAGGGACCAGATGGGGGAACTGCAATCTGTTAAAGTAAAAGAAGGAGACAACAGTGACAGTGCGGAGACTGTAAAGACAAAGGGAAAAGACTTGTATTCAACATTAATGTTTCACACAGGGAGAAGAAAAGCATTTGGACGCATACTAATGCTTTTCTGTGAAATGGATCCCATGCTGACGTTGTAATTGTGAGGAAATGCAAACAAAACATTAGCGTTATGATGGGATAGGCTGATATCTTTTTTACCTTCACTTCCCCTGTCATGTATATAAAATAAAAATGATCAAAGGGGATCAAAAAATAAAGAGATATAATTGTTCATTTATCCTCAAGTTTACCATTGTATATATTTCTACCTGTTGAACCAGCGGGTAATATTTTTTTCTTTGAACACCAGGCACTGGAACTAATGTCATCCCTTAATTCGTTCCTTTTTTTTCTGACAAAAAAAATCTCCTAACATTGAAAAGAGCTTTGAGGCTGCTGTGACAAACCTTCAAGGCCAAACGAAGATAAAATCATAGCAATATAAAACCAAAAGACAGTACCCAGACGTACAAGTGCAAGAGCAAGACTCATGAAACACGAATAAGAGAGAGGCTAAGATAAAGCACGCAAGTGTTAATGTAGATGATAACTAGACAGATGAATATTATTATTACTTTTACTATGTTTTCTAACATGATTTTAGATGAAAATCCCATTGTGGAGTAGCTACATATAGAATGTTGTATTCTGCACATATTTTTTAATTGAAATCCTATCCTTCTTAAATTCACAACAAAATACTCTCCAAGAAGTCTGTTTTTAATTTTGACTTGAGGGAGCACTTTGTGTCAATCTCAGAGAAAAATCTATAAAGGCACGTCTTGAAAGCAGCACAGAATGAGTGAGAAGAAGCTGAAGGGAAAATAAACCTCTGCACACAACTGAATACACAGCAAGTGAACCATTAAAATGGTCGACACTGGCAACTATGCTGACAGAATTTAACTTGAAAATGACCACACAAAATGTGGAGGACTCATTTTTCAGGAATGACAACGAGTGAATTAAACGATTCAGAGAATATACTGAATGACATGTGAGAGGGAGCCGATGTTAACCCAGTCCTTCACCTTTTTGCTGTGATGCTCCGCTGAAGGAAAACAGCATGGATGTGAATACTGTTGTGAAAGAAAGATACAGATGAGCTCTATGAGTGCATGCCTAACATATATATAGTCAGTGAGACGTGATCCTGTGGTCATGTTATTCTGTTAGAATGTGGACATCCTGATTTTTATTTTTCTTTATTATTTATTTTGACATACTCTGGGCTGTCTAAGGTAGTTTTACTCATTGTTATGCAGATCAACAGTAACTTTCTCCTGTTTCTGAAATACAAATTCCTTCCAGTCTGATATGTTTTTTTGTATGGCACAACTCCAAAAAAAAAACTTTTGTATGCCAAAATGCTAATGCAAGCCCCCTGGTGATCTTTGTTTTAAAGCAGCTCAACATTTCTCTCTTCCACCGTTTATACTGTTTAGAAAAAAACAGAAACAACGGAATAGAAAGACACCTACATGGTATTTAGCATAACTGTGAAAATGAGCAGAGTAGTATCATCTGACTGATAGCAAAGAAGCAAATAAAGATATTTCCCAAATTTTTGTTCTATTCCTTTAATATGGCAGCAGGGACTTTTCAAAGAGTCCCATCTCTTTTGTACCATTTCAGAAAAAAAAAAAAATCCATACAAATACACAGACAACACCACAATGATAATGGAGTTCAGTACTATAATTACAGCTAATGTAAACAGGATGTAATGACTACGCATGTTGTGAATGAATGTTAGTTCAAACTCATTTAAGACTGAAAAAGGGCATTAAGTTCAATTTAGAGGGGAGATTTTTAAGGTGCAGAAACGTGGACAGCATGCGTTATGGTGTGAATACGATAAGAAGCAGGAGATCAGGAGAATAACATAGAGTATTCGTGCTGCAGCGGTGAGAAGCAAAACATTACCTAAGTTGTGGCTGAAGCTTCAATGAGCTGTGAACAATATAAACAACCAAGCCAATGAAGGTAAGCTTTCAAATCTGGATAGGAATGTTTGTTATGTTTTATTAGACACTTGGGATAAAGGGATAAAGCACTTAGTCTGCTTACCTGTTAAATGAGAAACGTGTCAACAACTGCATGCAGACCAAGAGAATCTTAACATAAGCTAACAAGTCATTTTCTAAATCAGTGTCTTACATTAGCATGTTCCAGTTATAATGGACTATTTTCTGCAGGTCATAGCAAGTTCATGAGAAAGAAGAATCCCAGAATCCGCTCACCTCTACATCAATCTCCGGCTGTACGATGACGGGGCAGTCAGCTGTAGGTCTGACAAGTCCTGACTTGGAGGTTCCTGCCTCTACTGTTGATGCAAAACAAGATAAATACGCAGTGAATAGAGAAGACACAGCAATGACCTTGTCCAACAAACATCAATTATCAACCCTTTTTGACAACACTAGATAAATAATTGAAGGCGTACCACCACTCAAGGAAAAGGTTGTAGCATGTTTTCTGTCTGACAGGTCTGAGAAAAGAAACCTAATAACGTCCCCACTGGTTATCCTGGTTTGGATTTGTGTAACCTGTGTTACAAACCACACATTTACATGTTATGGGAAGTTAAGATCCAACATTTTTGGAGCCTGAGACACACGATATCTCTGTTTCTGCTGCACCAGTGTATACTATTCATTTTTGTATATCCTTAGCACCAGCACATAAAATAATGAATTATATTCTTCTTTAAATATTTCAACTGATATGTCATAACATGAAGTAATATGTCAGCGGCCATTTTGTCTGACAGCATCCATACCTTCATCCTTTTCCCGCTCATCGTCTGAATCAAAATCATCATTCATACTGGAAGAGAAGAGAGACGCTCAGGTTATAAGACAATATAAAAACAAGACAAAACAATTCTGTAGAAGACTCTCTGAAACACACCCTGATGTCTTTTTTAATAAAGATACAGTCCCTGAAGCTTAACATTGCACAATGAACATACATGGGGTCTGTATACAGTGTTGATGTGACTGAATCATGGAGGAGATGCGCTAAGTGAGACCTATTAGAGAACAATGCTTTGATAAAGTGGCTGTGGCTCTAAAGCCACGTCTTAGTTCTCGCAGACAGTTTTGTATTTTAAACTCATTTTGTGCAAAAGACGCAACAGCTGAATCGGCTGGCAAAAGTGGTGCTTGTCTGAAAATAAATGATGCCATTTTGGATCCCAGGATGGACGCAAATATAACGTGGCAGAAGAAGGTGGTCATACGCCATCATTAACACCTGCTTCGGTTAATTAGATGTATTTTTTGCTGATGCAGTTCAGCTATTAATGGGCTGAATTAGCAATTTTATTGAAATGTATTTTGTATGGTTTTGTTTGTGCCATAAAGCCATAATCCTCAGTGATGACACATTTCATTAGAGGGTTTCTTCAAATAGGTGGTGAGGCAGGAAATTACTGTGAGTGAGATATCGTTGAGTGATAATGAGGGTCACAGTAAAGGGCAGGTGTAGTATGAGCCAGTAGATGTATCAAATGTAATTGTGGTGATTGTAATTACTGGAGGACATAGTGGGTTAATTCAGCTACATATCTTTATTTGGATATGGCCAAACACATAGAGTCCATGTCCACTCACGATAGGTGTTTTCATCTGCAGTTACATCAGATGCTAAATATTTCTAATGTGAATTAATAAAATAAAGCTATTATAACATAAAAGATCATCTGAGGAATAACCTGGCGAGATGTTTATACTCCCTGTGCTTCATGCACTTCCACTTTTATATCAGAGGGATTTAAAGTCTGACAGATATCTGACAAAGATCTTTGCTTTATATGCGTTTGATGATGTGAAGCGATTATTTGCTAAGCTCTGCACACACTGCTAACTTTTTTTAAACTAGTTTTCAAGCTCTATCGTGGCAAGTACAGTATCCTTTGCAAGAATCACATCCTGATTTCTGACATAAAGCTTTTCCTTGTGCACGTGAAGGTTATATTTGAGATGTGGGGTTTACATGAGTCCAACCTGAGCCAGGGGTAGATAAATAAGGGTTTGGGGCAATTGTGTGAGCAGGTTTGAGCCTTACAGGATAAAAATAAATAAAAAGACAGATTGAGATACAGTCAACCTAGTAAATTCTGTTTTGCCAACATCACATTGCAAAACTCTAGACTGACTCAGCAGCAAGTTGAAAAGATTAAGACTGAGGCAAAATGCAGCCACCTCCTCATTTGGCAATCAAGGCTGATGACATTAAAACAGCAGCATTGTTCCTGCTCTGATCTCAGTTTTCTCTCTCAGCTCCAGCACATCAATGTGTGATAAATATATATTTGCCTGAGGTGGATACAGTTCAGTTAAATATAAACTAAACCAGCAACACAATTACTTCAAAGCAGAAACTGGACGTACTGTAAGTAATTAATATTAACATACGCTGAGTAATACATTCTAGTATCTAGACTTGTTTCATCCCATAGTAACCACTGATTGCTTTGTTAATGTGTTAAATTCAATCCAATTATTAGTTAACATCAAAGAACCTAATGAATCTGTGATGGTTGCCATGGTGGGGGTGCCGGCACAGTTTCTGATCCCCAAATTCCTCCTTTTCAGTCGGTGACTCATCCATCCCTAACAACCGATCTGGGCCGCTCCACTTCCAAGCAGAGACGGCAATGAAGACCTACATAACAGCTACATCAGTTTATACCCTGGGTGCTCCTTTTATGGGTACTTATGGGTACTGCTGTTTTCTGTATCTGTGCACTGGGAGATTCACTGTGCACTTTCATGTTGATGTAACAATATATCAGGGGATTACTTGAGTGTGGGATAAAAGAAGGGAGAGAAATTATTTGTTTGCTCCTTTGCCAGCCTCTAACTACAACCACACGGGAAAGAGGCCAATCTGCTTCATTGCTCTGCTCCCCGATGACTCTGATAGAGAAGGTCAGAGGTAAATTTTAGTGCAGGGAAACGTCAAGGCTGAAAACGACACTTGCCCTTTGCCTATTTTGATCGTCCTCACACACCACTGGATGATTGGCATTCTGAAAGGGGGTGTGTACACTCTCCAAAAACCTTCCCCTCTCTCACTGGAGATGGTGAAGACGTCACATTGTAAAGAGTGAGACCAGCCATAAACAACCTTTATGAACACACAGCTAGGTAGATGAGATGTTCCCCTCATGCTCTCATTGTGCAACAGCGTGTGCAGCTTTATTAGCATCCTGTTTACTTTAGACTTGAGTTCTTGTGATGCTAAAGGCAGTCTCCAGGCAGAACTTCTGAATAAAGCTGAAAGCTCATTTCAGTCACAAAACCTCACAGGGCATTAGTAAGCTACTGAAGCTCTGCAGCTGTTGCACAACACCTAGTATTGTCAAGTGCTTTTGTGGCCCTGTTTACACCTGTCTCTTTTTGATTTGATTGCCTATGCACTGAAATCACAATTTCTTAGATACCTGAATCCGAAAGGTTTTACCATTCAGAAATGATTATGTCTTTAAGAATCTTAAAAGGATCGATACCTTGCAAGGCCTGTGAGCAAACTGAGGTTTAACCACCTATAATGAATACTGAGCTGCAATCTGTGGAGGTCAGAGGTCAAAGGCATCTCAGACAGTGGCCAAAACATTGGACAAATGGCCTGTTGAGTTTCTATCCTTGGTGACTCATGAAATTAGAAGTGTGACAGTGCTTTACCTGTAAGCTTTGGGAGGTTTCAGGATACTTCTAACGTCCGGCAAGTTGACGTTTGTTTGAGCTGAATCATCTTCATAGGTCAGGAGAAGAGTCACCACATAATTCATTGAGGAGTTATTAGCCCAGAAATCACCATCAGATGTTTCATAGCGAACAACAAACTCAATGCGAGAGCCATTTGTGATGTAAGGTGGTGCAAAAGACAGCTTGAAGGAGAACTGATCAGTGTCCCCATCATGGGATCCCTGAACATACTCTGCAGGGTGGTCAAAGTAAGAGACCCAGTGGTCCATGGTCGACCTGATATACACTGCTTTGTGGAAGGAGATGTTCAGGACTCGTATTAAGCCACTGAAGGCAAGTGGCTCACCCTCCACAGGAGATATCTGCTCGACCTCCACTTTATTGGTGTGCACAGCCTGCAGCAGGGCACTGTCGGCAGGTGCGTGAAACTCTGGCTGCACATGATAGGTCGGCTCTCGCTCTGGCTTTCGGTACTTTGCCTCCTCTTCCTCCCACCTCGCACTGTCCTCTTCCTCGTCCGAATCAAAGGCAACAAACTCCTTCACATCCACCAGATCCCCACCTGTTGTATCTGCGAATGACACCCTCTTCCCGGCGGACAGGGCCAAGTGGATCCGCATGTACTCGGCTGTCTCGTCGTGGATGGACTGGCCTCGCTTTCTGGGCACCGGGGAGCATCTTGGGATGAGGCGCACGTCCTCGTTATCATCATCTTCATCATCATCATTGTTATTGTCCTCGTCGTGCGCGGAGGATCTGCTCTGTTCCTGCTCGGCTGACTTGCCAGTTTTGATCGTTTTAAAAAGCCCCTCTTGACTTGGTATGGTTAAAAAAGACATATTTGCAGAAGTGAACACTCAAGGAAGCTGCGCGCTGGGGAGAGGACATATGGCGTATCCAAAAAACAAACAATCAAAAAAAAAAAAAAAAAAACCCAGAAAAACAAAAGCACTCTATCCAACAGCCCACCGGTGATTTGCGCAGCAGTGGCCGGTGCAGATCCAGAGCCTCTTCACTCAGCGTGTGGCGTTAAATGTCACCCATGGAAAACTTGTCTCTACTGCCAGCCCTTGTGATAGTGTATCCCCTGGTTAATATGACTTTATGCATCGCACTTTGGCTGCTGAGGCGGAAGGAGCCGTCTCTAATTTTAGCGCTGACCTACCGGGAGCTACATGCCCCAAATTTGTATTTTAAGTTGGTATGATCCTGCGACCCCCGCCCTTGTTGCGTTTGGTTCGGGCTGGCTAAACGCCCGCATCTGCAAATGGGATGTTAAAGTCATATACTGGCCACTTGCCAGTTCTAGGAAGGCACATACTTGATATGACACATACTTGACATGAAACATCAGCCTGTGCAGAAATGATTAGGTGGACATGATTATTTCAGGTTTGAGCCTGTTTCATCACCATGAGGCTGCCATGATCAAAAGTCCCCAGTAGGAAAATGAAACAGAAAAGCCATTCATTTAATCCTGTGTGCAAAGGGCCCCAAAAGATTGGAGACCACTAGTTAAAATACAAAGTTTGCATTTTTGGAGCAAGATTTTCTCTCATTACATCAAATAGTTTCTATGTTGTTTGTGCAAAGTTTGTGCAAATCCTGATGACCTGTTCCCCCAGAACAATTTGACAAGGGCTTAAAGAGCAAGAGCAGAGTTGGCTTGGCCAAGTCACATTGGAAATGTTCAGTGGGGTTTAGTTCAGGTGACTGTGGACAGTAACTCCATCCAGTCAGGACAGTCAGGACTCCTTGGTAGAGCTGCACAGTTTATCAAAATATAATCAAAATCACAATATGGCCAGGTCCAACACCCAAATTGAAAAAAAAATTGCAGGAGCTAATATTTTTTGGGTAAAGTGAAATGTGTCACATTGTTGTGTGTTGTTAGCACCATAAGCATTGTGGTGCTACACGGGTAACCTGGTCTACAAATCAGATTCTCAAGACGTAGGGAAAATGAAGAATGAAATGCAAAAAGAATCATTCCAAAGAAATATCACATTTTGAAATTGCTATGTCTGTAGAATCACAATATGGTTTTATTTATTTATTTGCATATCATGCAGCCCTACTCTGGTTTTCAAGCAGTTCTTGTAAAAAGCTTTGAGGTGTTTGGGCTTGTCATCCTGCTGCGGCGGAATCCTTCTCCAAAAAGATACATGTCTGAAGAATGGAGTGGTACTTGTCCTTGGTCTGGATGTATTCAATTCAGTGCAAGTGTCCAACAAAAAACACCCTGAGACTTGAATTTTTTCCACCACCATGAATCACTTTCAATCTGACACAGTGTGATATCATTTTATCTCCTGTTCTTCTCCTTATGATCACCCTTATGTTGCTGCCATACATTGCACACTCCCCCTTAGAAACCTGGCAGAAAAGGCATAATTTGATGCTGAGGAAGACCCTTCTTGCTCAGAATAACAATTTGACTTCTTTCACTTACTTCTTCTCATTTTTCTGATCACAGTGTCACTTCGTAAGCAATGATCTGCTGGTAACTTGAGCCACAACGTGGCCTCATTCATCCAAGTTGAGTAACTTGAACAAGCCTCTGATGAATAGATCAAATCCACGTGAGTGTCATCTGAATCGTGCTTCAATGGAAAGGACACAACTCAAGGAAATCTGACCTTTTGTACAGAGAAGTTAGGATGGTCAGTGCCCCAAATTTGATTGCTGATCGAGTTTCTGAGTTTTCAAATTTTTTGCGATAAATGTGAAAATATTAGATGTTCAATGTGGTCTCAGACATCTGAAGCAGACATATTTATGTGTTTCAACATGAAAGTATCCACCAAAAGCCTAAATTATGCAGAGGCTAATCACAAAACACTAGACAAACAGAATGAATCACATCTATTTGTTAATTCATCTCAGCACTTACAGCAATACACATAAGCCTTACAAAACTAAGCCAGAATTATTCTCATACATAAGACATGAAGTTAGGTTTCACAATTTCATTTAATGGCAGTAGGAATAAAATGCATTAAAGCACTTACTCCACATACTTATCGTGTACTGTGGATAAAAGCTATGCTGTTTCTAATATACATATATATAGCTCTGAGAGAGGAAAAACAACCTGTACAAGCCTGGCTGGAAGGCTATTTATAGTTGCGTGCGTCCATATCTTTTCTGGGAATAAAGCATTCCTACTTGATGCTATCTGAACCACCACACATGCAGCTGTTTGCACCCACCTCTATTGAATTTATGCACAGAGCCCAGTGCTTGTTTACATTTGGTGTCTCGAACAATGCGTGTTAATTAATTACACGTTTCCTACATTTTAACGTCGCCCGATGACGCGGGGGAGACCGGGAGTTAGAAATGGCGCTGAAGTCGCGACACTTACAGTCCGTTTTGATGTTGTCGGGTAAATTTCTGAAACACATTTCTGATTTCTCGAGGCAGTGGTTTTCCGCTGCACTTGCTGCTGCGCAGTTAAGACGCCGCCACGGACAGTTCACCGTGTAAACACACCCTTACACGTGATTGGTGGAGAGGTTTTAGCGCGGCGGACCGCAGCCAATCAGAGGATTGTTTTCCTTTCACGTCGGTTGCACGGATAGTAAGCTAACGGATAATGCAAACATAAACTAGAATAAACAACGCGGATTGTCCCTAAAGGCGACATAGCACGGGGAGGTTTGGTTATTTGGACCGGGTTTTTCTTGGTGGACTATTATTCGTGGAAATGTGATGCAGCCGTTGCCGCGAGGAAACGAGAATTGGGTAACGTGAGCTAACTGCCGTTAGCATTAGCCTGCTACTTGCTAACGTTGCGCAAGGCCGCGGAGAAATAGGAAAGCTGCTTCTTTCTGTGGCTTCACCGAGAATGTAGGTGACGTTACGACCCGCGGGACAAAATTACAACTAACTAACTAGCTAGTTCGGTTGAACAGTCAGTTGCATTTACGTCTGTTTTAGTAAAGCTTGCGGGCTAAATAGCTTGTTAGCCATTCGGCTGGGTAGCTAGCATGAGTGAACTGACGGACTGCAAACAGTCCGCTGACTCTGCATCGAGGAAACGATGTCCATCACCCAGCCAGGGTGAAGGCAGCACGATTCCCTGCAAGTCCTCAAAAGTAAGCGATGCAGCTAACGAAGCGGGAGTTGCTTCGGAAAGTTGCAAAAACAGTGAAGCTGAGAGTAAAGAAGCAGCTGAGCGCGAGGGTCAGTCAAAGGATCGCGTGGAAGAACCAGCTCCCGTGCAAAGGGATCATGCTTCAGACAGCACGAATGGCAACAGGACATTGCCTGTCAACCACTCCAGTCCAGACGGTCACGATGTCAGCCACAACGAAAAACCACAGTCCTCAGGTGCACAGGGATCCACCGACGCAAAGGGAGCTGCAAAGAAGACGACAGGATCAGAGCAGCGTCCTACCCCTGCTCCTCTGGACCAGTCCGACTCAGCGGCCATAGCAGCTGCTGAAGCACTCGCCAGCCTCACAGGAGGAGACGGGGAAGACAGCCAAGAGACTCCTTGTTCATCTGAAAAGGCTAAACAGATCAAACAGGGGAGCAAATTCAAACAACGAGGGGGCCAGCAATCCTCTAAAACGCAGGCAGCTGCAGCAGATAGCTCCACATCTGTGCACAGTACTGACAGAGAAGATGCAGATGAGGTGCCCGAGGCAGATGAAGGTGATGAATCCATATCTGGATCATCGTCCACGCCAAGCTCCTCTTTCCCATCAGACAATGAGGACAATGATGATGGGGAGTGTGCCATTGTGTCAGTTAAGATGGCCCCAGAGATGAGACAGTCAGTGGCTCTTCTGGCGCAGGTACAGATGAGACTGGAAGCCCTTGAGAAGAAAAGTGCCAGGCTTCATCAACGACTGGAGCTGAAGATTAGTCGTCAGCGGCGTCCACATCTGGATCAGCGTAGCTCCATTACAAAAACCATCCCCGGATTCTGGGTGACAGCTGTATCCTTAAAACGAAAAGAAAAAAAAATCCTTTTCCCATCACCTCTGCTTTGTGTTTTAATATCTAAAATGAGCATATGTTGCTTTTTCTGCTTAACTCCAATGTGACAGCTGTTAAACCATCCTCATCTCTCAGCTCACATTGACGAGACTGATGAAGATGCTCTTAGTTACATGACTGATCTTGAGGTAGGAAGTGTTGGTGTGCTCTGTTTTTAGAAAGTCTGGCTGCTTTGTATCCCTAATAGCTAAACTCAGACTTTTCCTCATGTCTTTATAAGATTGAGTCTTTCAAGAATAACAAACTGGGATACAGGATCCGCTTCCACTTCAGACGGAACCCATATTTCCAGAACAACATCATCATGAAGGAGCTGCACCTCGGGATGGGAGGTAAAAATGAACATGTGGTGATTAAGAAATCATAGTTGTCATTCTCAGCGAATACCATGTCATTGTCAGACGTTGCACCGTGGTACTATGAATTCCGTGTGTAGATGGGATAAAATGAATTCTATACCAAAATCATGTTGATTTTAATTTCACACAAGATAACAGTAAACTTACATTTCTACATCCAGTCTTGTTCCACAAACACATTTTGTGTTCACAAGAGTGTGAAGAGCAGATTGTGAGATAACAGAGGAAGTTAAACAAATTTATTTTAGTACCCACTATCTTCAACAATGTACTGTACAGTAGCTGCTAAATGAAGATAATGTGAGAATATTGTAGCTGCTGTGTTCTCGTTGTTTGTAAATGTGGATGAGGAGGGGATTTGCAAGACTTTTCAATGCAATGCAGTTCAGTAAAATGCAATTGTATACACCACCACAAGCTACGATCTAAAAAATATCTGTCACAGTCATTGTATTACGGTGCACCAGGGTTTCCAGTTTTCAGGGCAGCAAGTGAATTTTCTTTTGTAAAGTAACAACTTTCATTAATGTTTCATGTTGTGATAGTTTCTATCATAAACCTAATTTGATCACAGTGCATTGCAGCTTTTGAGTGTTTTATTGCAGAAACAAAATGTCAGTTCAGGGCTTGTTTACAATTTTAGGTGTTCAGAGAAATATAATATAATATTTCTTCTATCAAACTGACTGAGTGAGCTCGGGCAGTGCCAGTAAAACTCAAATTTTCAGTATTCATTTCATGTATTTTCAGGCGTCATAAAGTCGACTGGTCCATCAATTTCTAGGGCACCCTTCTAATCCTGGGTGCTCATGTTTTCAGGATCCCCCATGTCTTTCTCCAACCCCATCCTATGGCATCGTGGCCAAAACCTAACAGCCCACAGTGAACCCAGGAAGTCCACACGTGGGGTCTACCAGACCTTTTTCAGCTGGTTCAGTGACCACAGCAACCCAGGACAAGATGATGTAGCACAGGTACAGATGTTTACCCCTGATACCAACATGGGTTCATGATTGTAGCACACACAGATCAGCAGGTTAACACTGTCACGTGTAGAGGTTAGATTCTTTACACAGTGGTCAACCATCTGTATTACTGCACTGCTCTGGTGACATGGATTTGGACCTGCCAGCATTCATCCTTTTATCAGTGTTATTATGATATCTAACATTTTATCCCCCCAGACAACCAACATTTGCACCTATAATGTGCTTGATGTTCGCTGAAGAAGACTAAAAAGAGCTATTTGTAAGTTTTGCTATAGCTACATAGCCAACATTAGCATTTCAGTTCAGTTCAGCGTTAAACTTAATTCCTTTATGCACCATGAGCTGTCTCCAGTGGTGGAAAAGCACCCACTTGTTTTGCTTCTATTTCTATCACTTCATTTCTTCTACTGAAGTTAGCATGCTAGCTAACTTCAGCTAGCTCTGGCCTGGTCAGGCCACCTCCAATCTGCCCTTGAGCAGAGGAGCAGTCTAACCTTCTATAGTAAATACAACAATGGCTTGTAAGGTGCTATTAATGCTAAAATTGGCTATGTAGCAATAGTTAAACTTAGAACTTATTTTTAAATTCTGAAATGTTTAAACAAATATTATTAATAGTAAATTTATTCAACTTTGACTATTCAACTGAAAGAATTCAGGAATATGCTCAGATTCATCACAAAAGAATAGATAACGTTACAAACACATAAAATTAACGTGTAATTAAATTAAATTGTACTGAAATGATGTCTGTTCTATTGTTTAGATACTTAAAGACGACCTGCACAGAGACCCACTGAGGTACTACCTCACTCCACTCTGGGAACCGAGGGAGAACGGCAGGTACAACCAGCACACTTTCATAGCTTGTGTGCATAAGGTGTAGTAACTAGACAAACCAGTAATTAAGCTATAAATCCTAGAAATATTCTCTGCCCCGGGGCGTTGAAATTATAGTTCATGTGTAAACTTCCCGATCTTTTTTTCCCTTCTGGTAAAACCAGGTGGGATGCATACCCAGACAGTGAGCCTGTTTACTGAATGTGTGTATTTACATTCTTTTCTCCAGTAGTGGCAGCGGAGCCAGAGCAGCCGACAACGGTAATGGAGACGAGTGTGTCGTAATCTCTGACTCAGATGATGAGCCCGGTGAGGAGACTGGTGAGGCTGAGCAAGGCCGCAGTAGAGAGGAGGAAGAAGAGGACGAAGAGGAGGAGGAGGAAGAAGAAGAAGAGGAAGAAGAAGAGGAGGAGGAGGACAGGGGGCCAAGTGCAGGTCAGTAGAACTCCAAATTTTTTCCAATACATTAAATTTCTCACATTTCATTCGATTTTACACAGAAATTATTTAATCTTATTTTGAAACTAGGTGTCAGCAGCTGCTTTAAAATGAAATCCACAGCCTTTGCTGTTGCTTGTGTTGTAAATTAGGGGCCAAGAGCTTGTTAGCATCAAGTTGACTGGGTTGTGTTGTAGCTGAAATATAAATGTTTGAGTAATGAATTAAAACTGATTAGACAGAAAATGTCTCCTCCTCAGATGACAGCCCAGGAGAGGAGGATGATGGTGGAGAAATTGTGATTGACGGTAAGACAAATCTCACCACTACCACAAACAACCGAAAGGGGGGCAGTTCGTCATGATGTTCATACTTTCTACCTTTTTGAATTTTGTTTTTTTCTGAGGAGAAACTCCAACCATAACTTGAAATGATAGTTGTCTTACTTTTGTCCTGTAGGCTCTGATGACAGCGATCAGGAGGAGGAGGAGGAGGCGGCTTAAGAAATGAAGAGGAGAAGGAGAAGGCAGCGAGTCATCAAGGGACCAGAGACCAGGAAGATGAAGAGGATGCTGAGGTTGACAAAGAGTACTAGAGCAAACATTGAATTCTTCTTCCTGATGTTAGTTATTTTTATGCACAGAATATCAGTTTTTTATACCTAAAATACATAGAAGCATTTTAAATCAGGGTTCACTGTAATAATAAAGCCAAGGCAGCACATCTCTCCCCTCTATTTTTTACAGTCGGTACTGTGTATTCTGATGTACTCTGACCTTTTTAGCAAAACTGTTTTTTTTCTACAACAGCTTCATACAAGTAGTGTTCTTCTATTTGACAAAGAACATAGTACGACAGCAAACACAGACACACACACACACACAGGTTAGGTTTTGATTGCCGCTACTCGCTGGCATTAATTTTGCATTTGCAAATTCTTCAAAAGAAAACAACACTGAAACCTTCTGAGGCATTATCAGTGGTCACTTCAAGACAAATTTTAGGCTGTTTTTTAGAACTGAAGTGACAAGGCAAACGTATCACAAGCTGAAATTGAAATCATGACAGTACATTTCAGATGCACTGAGTACTGAACTAAAATTTGTTCTCAGGGATGATCATGGTGATAGTTTTATCGAAAGAACTTTACTGATTCTCAGACATGAACGCTCTCTGGTTAGTGTTGGCTGTGTATAAGGAAACGTGTACTCTACTG
Organism: Rachycentron canadum; assembly: GCA_038496675.1. Classification (NCBI taxonomy): domain Eukaryota; kingdom Metazoa; phylum Chordata; class Actinopteri; order Carangiformes; family Rachycentridae; genus Rachycentron; species Rachycentron canadum. Next base: position 6,538,179 of record CM076651.1, read on the forward strand.
TAGTAAATAGGAACAAATATTGTTTTAATATAATACCTGTGTATTTCCCTCCGCTTCTCTATGTTCAGTCTTGTTACACACCAACCTCCACCCATCTCTGATGTTTAAAATCATGCCGTAGTTTGGTCAATGTTTGTGGATTCCTATGTTTTGTAACACACTCCTACAATAAGTGGCTGAGTTTTGTATTTTTTTTTCTTCTTTTGTTTAGATTGTAACTTAATTTTAATTCGCTTTTTAAATCATTTAAAGTTTGTTTTTCTGTTATGTGTATTAGGAATTATTATCTTTTTAAAAAGATATTTATTATGTTGATTTTTTTTTTTCTTTTCTTTTCTTTTCTACACGTCTACATTATGGCATGCCTGTGAGCATGAAATATAAATCAGGATGATTACATTACTTACAAGGCTGCGTAGAGGAAATAATAAAAACAGTCAGTCGGTACAGTCGGTAAATGTCTTTAAATTCACAGCAACATAATGGGGTGCACTGTAACGAAACTAGTATTTGTATTTGCTTACTTTTCTTAGCAATGAACCTGTAAATAATATTTCAGCATTGTCTTTTGGATAAGACAAGTACACGTGTTTAATCCATGGATAAATTTATCAAATAATCTGGAGTTTTTTCATAAACATGATCAGAAAGTTATATTTTGTGTGCTGTGTTTTATAGGACACTGTAGATTAAAGAGGCCTAATTGTTTGTTGCTTTGGTTAAATTTTGTTTGCTTGAAGGTAAATGTCCACCTTTTGACTTAGACCTAATAAAAATAGGACGTTGTTTCACCCTTGCAGTCTCTTGGTGCATTTAAATACACTGAAGCACTGAAGCATAGCATAATAAGGGGGGAACTTCATTTGTATGTTCAGTGACTGGGGATTTGTACAAAGAACCACAAGATGGCAGCATGGTCCAACTTACTGTCAGACTTCTTGTTAGACAGTAGGTGTTAATTTTGGAAATGTGTGAAAACAGTATGTCCCAAAGTGCTTGAGTCAGTATTCAAACATTCACGTGTACATAAATGAGAAAAAGCTCAGTTTATCCGGCTGCTTCAAATCTTCAGATCTAACAACAAAGCACATGTGCGACTTACTGACATGAAAGTCACCTCTCGTGCGTTTGGCTGCAGCGTGTTCTTGAGGGGAAGAATCAAACAAACCCTGCTGAGATACAGCTGTTCTTTAATGTATTCCATCTCTGATATGACAGCAGTGTGTGATATCGCTGACATTTCCAGTGTAGCACTGCAAATAGCCCCGGGCAAGACATTTTTGGACAGGCCCAGACAAAGGAGCAGCGGTGGTGTTGCAATGGTACACTTAAACCCTTGATTCCACTTTTAATGCACAGCTATAAATATTCCACTAGCAAAAACCTGTCCTGCTGTGGGCCCAGCAGCACCCAGGGTATGCAATCTAGGATGGGCATATACTATTAATACTGATGATGGAAACACATTATACCCTGTGAAATGATCCCAAGTGAAATACAATGTTTGTCTCCTCTTTGAAGCAGCTTTATTCAGCCCACCTCAGAGTGCAATGTTTTTATAACTATGAATTAATAATGGCCTTGGTTCCTACAATATTGATCGTGACAAACTAAGTACAGATTGCTGGGACAACAAAGCTGTCCTCGGGCTGCTCTGTGGTCTGAGGGTTTTGCTGTGAAGCCTTTGTTATGTATGCGGTGGCAAAAGCCTAAATGGATTCCCCACTGTAAACTACACTCCCCTGGGTTGAGCTGGTGTTGCTACTGTACACAAATCATCTTGTCATGCTGCTTCATGCTCTCACGTTTCACAAAGTAGTTTGTTGGAATCCGCTACTCAGACTGATTCACTGAAGAATGAAAAGATAAGACAAAGGCTCATCCTTCCTGTGTGTGACTGATGTTGGGAGTGTAAACGAAAAGGGCCTGTGCTGCTTTCAATCGCAGGTAATGTGAGAGGTTGAGGTAGTGCCCCTGAATACCAACTACCTGTGCTTGTGTGAATGTGTTTCTGCACATGTGCACATGCTTGTAGGCTTCTGTTGTGAAAGCCTGTGTTTGTTCATGCGTCTCAATGCATGCACTTTTGCAGAAACCGTATCTCGTGCAAATTTGCAGGTTTTCGGCACCACGCTGCACGTACGCGTGGTCGGCTGCTCGTCAGCTAATCAAGATGAAGCACAGCATTTGAACTGCGCAGAGGGGGAAAACAGAGAGGGATGGGGAAAGTGAATAGAGTGAACATGATTGAGGGAAATGGATGAGTGCAGTGATAAGCAGAGCCGCCTGGGTCCTGACAGATACACACAGCAGATGGATGACTCTTATCTGGGAGATCACAGAGTGCATGCTCACGCCTAGGCCCAGTTACAGAGAGCCACGATCACACCAGACAGACGAATAGGCCTGCCCCCCACCAATCACACTGCACATACTGTACACACATGCACACCGGTGCACGCACACACCTACACACATAACCACTTGACAGAGTGAACAGATTGCAGAGCTTGTGTTACCTTCCTGCCTTTGACATTGAAATTCACCTGGAGTCCGGTGACTCAAGGATGTGTGCAGAGAGAGGAGAGAGGAAGGGTTTGGAGAGAGAAATGAGAGAAATCAATTTGATCCTGATTCAAGCAGCAGAGTAAGTGCATATGTGTCTGCATGCACACACTGTATACGTTGCCAGTGACCGACCCACACGCACTCTATTCTCACTTTGTTCAGTGAGAAAGTTTTTTTTCCCCTGATTCTCTGGGCACAAACAATGTCTGTCATAGAGGTTAAGATGGAGCTGAAGTGACAGAGCAGAAAAACATTTGGGACAGTTTTCGCTGAGACACTTAATCATTAACTGGCAATTAACAAAGGACAGATGACAGTTTAACCTTTTAAGACACTGTACTCTAACTCATCTGCCTCACATCCTCACCATCCTCCTTTTCATGCGCAGGAACCCTCCCTCCCTTCCTCCCTCCCAACACACATCCCTTGTTCTATGGAAGCAGCTCTTCTTCAACAGCTGTTGATACTCCCAGCTGCATTTTATAGCAAGGGAGAGTGCCAGTCTTGTCTTCAAGGCAGATGGTGGCTGACTGGTTGGCTGGCTGGCCTGCCTGGTGGACACGTGGCATGTTGGACGACTGCAGACGGTGCTCCATCTCAGGGAGGCTGCAGTTACGGTATGCCTGTGCTGCGTTCTCTATAAAAACCTGCAATCACCTCACTTCCAATACAGAGCGAGGCGAGCAGGGGCTGCGACTGGAATGTGCGCCACGTATGCGCCCTTCATGTCAAAGATGTTTTCCAAAGTTGCTCTCCTTTGATAATCATTGGCGTGTGAAGCTCAGGGATGTCACGTGCTGCACCTGTTCCCTTTCTTACATTTTGATGTTTACATTTTTGTCCGACCTGTAAGATAATAATTAAAAGGACTTGTAAAGTCATGTGAGAGGAGCTGTGGCTGGGGAAAAAAGTAGAGCAAATAATCCTGGGGAATACTTGTACCTTTATTTTCTCTACCCTATAATTTCCTCTCAAGGTCATGGTAGTCTCTGGTGACGCCCTGGACTTTCTGTAGCAGACTTGTTCAAACACACCTCGAATCATCAATACACTTTAGGAAAGACCATCAGTGGGTCAAATAATGGGTTGCTTTTCCTCTGGGGGACAATACGCTGCCCCTAGTATTGTCATGATTGATGTGTCTGGGGGCCCCAGGATTCATCAGCCTTGGGTTGACCTACAGGGATAAACATCTACCTTATTTCACGTTACCTATCCATTAGAGGAAAAGATCCTCCTGACAGATTTCTTTGTGGACCAAAATAAAAACCACACTCAGTGTTTGTTTTCCGATCCACAATGTCTGCCGCCATGATACAAAATCCATCCATCATGTTGAAGGTAACTAGCCTCACTATTTCCCTACTCACACTCAAAGCAAAAAATACCCCCTTCTAATGGCAAGTGAAGAGCTGCTGCTATCTCTCCCATGTGGAAGCAGTGAGGTGGATGCATGCTGGTCAGATAAGACTCCAGGATGGAGGATGGTTCAGCGAGAGATACGGATGACGTTAGTAGGGTGCTTGTGAAGTGGTGGGAGCTGGTCCAGCGTGTTAGTGTCTATGGTCAAAGTTGAGTGTACACGGAAATTTGAACTCAGCACACACTCGTGACTCATTTCCTTAGCTGGAAACAGAGGGATACCTCCCTGTGGGGTGGAAAACAAACCCTCCCTCCTGGACACATCTTGACACGTCACTGCCTGTACATCATGTCTGGCTGATGCCCAACTTGAGATAAGGTCACTGTTTGCATACCCGGCCTGTGTGTGACAATGAATCAAACCCAGGAATGTGTGTCAAAAATCAAGTTCAGCTCTTCGAGGATTTGCCTGGATCTGCCCTCCTCTCTGACCTTTTCCAGACTGGCACACTACAGGCGTTTAATTTATTTTACTGTTTCGCGGGGCCATTGCTCAGAATACATTCACCCCCTGCTTTTGTGGTTCCTGTGAACCACACTGCATCACAGCTCACCACAAAGCCAGTAAGGATGAGAGGCGCTCTAAAAGCTGTTTTAATTTCAAGCTCAGGGCTCTTTTAACGGGATGGATGTCCTTTACATCCAGGCCCCCCCAACACCAACACCACCACCACCACCTCCTCCCACCCGGTCTGGTTGCTTTGTCACCGTTGTCATGAGTGCTGGATCCAGCCACACAGGAATCCCTGGAATCTTTTTCTCCTGACCTGGCTCTCATGTAGAGCTAAAGAGTAATGGTGACATGGTCCAAGAAGCAGACCACCTCTCCTTGTGCTCCTCTTTAAAAGTGAATTTCAGCCCCTGCATCATGTATTAAGAACAGTCTGTGTGGCTCTTCCCAGTTCATGAAAAAAACATTTATATAAAACTGCAGCTGCACGCCCGTCACCATTTCACTTAATTATTCAGGTTAAATAAACTTCACCAGGAGAAAGTGACTGAGCTGACTTTAGATTAACTACAGCTCACAGCAGAGTGTGGAGCAGTGTGCTGAACTTGCCAGCAGTGACAGGGTTAATCATACCCATATGGTGAACCAAGAGGTTTGGTCCAATGCTGCTGTGGGCCAACAGGAGAGGGAAGGCTGGGTGGGGGCAGAACAGAAGGGAGAGGACAGCGGGGCAGACATTCTCCCAACACCTGCACCTGGTCACTTGATTCACACTCAAACAGCCTCAAACTCCCCATTTTAAAGGATCCGTGGAGCAACATCTCGCTCACATCACGGTGATGGTTGCTGCCTAACTTTTGGATAGAGTGGAAGACGCGTTCAGGGATCAGCTTTGTGTGTCCCCCCCCACCACCACCACCACCTTTTTTTTCTCCTTTTAATGAAGAAATGCAGCCGGTTGCAGCGACTGATTAGACGGTGTTTTATTTTTTTATTTTATTTTTTTTCTTCTCAAGGGGAATTTGCAAACCTACCGGATTGTTTTGTGCCTGCGCAGCGCTGCTGAGGGAGATTTTTCCAATCCGGCTCCGAGGCGCAAAACGCAGGGAATGCAGCGGTAACATCCCGCAAGTTTCTGGATCCGAGAGGCTCAGCGGCTGTCGAGACAACTCAGAAAGCAAAGGTAGGACATTTCACTTCTCTGCGGTTTAACTTTTAACTCATGTTTAGTTACTCTGTACTGTGGACTGAGAGGGAGGTGACTGAAGTGCACGCATTTGTTCGGTTCCTATTTCTGGATGTTGAGTTCACAGGTAAGTGCGCGCTCCTCAGCGGAAAAAAAAAGAACTAGGTTACAGAAATCCTATAATTATTTTTTAAAGGGAAACCATATATTACTCCAACTGAACTTGAATCTGTCCTGTCGTCGCCACCCAGCACAGAAAACCAGCAGATGTCCCGACATTCATGCAAAAGTACAGTCAGACCATCACACAGCCCCTTTGGCACAATGTTAACACAATGTTTCAGTCATATTGTCTAATTGGCTATTTAGATATTTTTAGACTATTACAATAGGAAGACTTAGCCTCTCTCCATTCAAATGGTAGTTGATTAAATACAGTGTAAAGGACATTAATTTGAATCATTCATACACTGAGATACATTCATGGATATTTTGGTAACCATTAAAAAACTCAAATAGGGGCTTTATAAGGTGTTCATAAGACCATATAGTCATTATAAATACACACACACACACACACATATATATGTATGTACATGTACGTGTGTTTGTGTTTGATTAGCTGAATAACATTTTTGGTGACAATGTTTATTTATTTGTCTTTATGTCAATATGATCCAGTGCTGTTTTAAGTGATTCTTTTTATTGGGATTAATAGCTGTGAATCCTCATGATTTAAAAAAAAAATAAAAATAAATAAGCAATCACACATCTTATGGTGCTGACATACACTGAACAACACTTATACAGTATTTGATAAGAGGAGCAGAGATCAAGCCTCCCCTGGTGAGAAGATATATGGCAACAATGCGATTCTGCCAGAAAGCCTGTGAGGCTTTCCAAAGGCTTCTGTTTTTAATTTCCAAACACTCACCAAGCCAGTCACCGTCTCTGCAGTTTCATCAGGATGTTTGGATTTTAAAAATTTTTTTCATGGGGACATATTATTAATAGAATATGTCACATGTGGATTTTTGCCTCTTGTGAAAAATAATGAAAATTTTCATTTTTCTTTCTAAAAACCTTCCTAAAAAATGTTTTTTCCAATGTTTCAACCATGTGCCACCAGAGGCCTTGGCTACACGGATGTCATGAGAAAAAGGAAAGCCAGTGGGATGACTTATAGCCTGAGCAAAGCACACCTTCAGGGAGACAATTTAATGGATGTTATGGACTCAGCTTTTAGTATTCATAATTTATATGGGATCCTCTACAGCAAAGTGCAGATACATAATGAATGCAGAGTTAAGGCCTAACAGTTAGGCTACGTTTCAACACCCCTAAACTGTCAGAGATGGTTTCAGCGACGACTACCTGTTTCTTTGAACTGTCATGTCTTTCGCTCATCAACTTCTGAAAATACGTGGACGTGCTTTGTTGAAAGACTGAGAGAGAGGCAGAGGGAATCACTAATGGGCACCAGGGTCCTGTTTTATCCGGCTTTCTATGAAAATGCGGATGAATTATATATTTTAAGAAAACAAAATGTACAAGATGACGACAAAATGACATTGATCTCCAGACTTCCAGACTGGTTTTTTTTTCATGTGACTGTGCTTGCAAATAATTTTATACAGTCTTAACACATACTTCACTACATTTACAGCTTAAATAAATAATAGGGCTGTCATATTTTCCAGGGCAGGTGTAAAGATTTGGACATTGCTCTGCCAGACTATACCTCTCGCCTTGGAAGGCTGCAGGCCAAACTTCAGATCAGAGAGATCAGAGAAAGAAAGAAAGAAAGAGAGAGAGAGACTCTTGCCTGTACTTCCTTCTTTTTCTGTCTCATATTTCTCATGGGGCACTCTATAATAATAGTTCATTCCTCTTTCTTTTTCATCCAGATTTAGATCTCTGTGGGCTACCTGCATGACTGTTACCATGACAGCATCTGGAGCCCAACTCCTCCTGTTAGCCTTGTGTGTTTACAGAGGCTCGGGCCTGCAGCAGTCAGCTCCCAGGGTTCGCCTCTCCTTCAAAGGTGAGCTCATGCAGAATAACCAAAACTCCTCTGACAAACAGGGACTGACATAATAGTTTCTTTTACTTGGTCGGTGTCTCCCACCAAGTTGCACAAACTCACACGCACACACCCAGGCACATATCCACACCTCCGGTTATGTTTCCTCTTCATATATATGTAAAGAACCTATTTCCTGCCACATGTCAAACAGTGCAACGCTGAAAACAAAAGGTGGATATTACGTGTGGCTGGTTACTGGTAGTGCCCTTCGACAGAGTTACTTCCCACACCCTAAAACCGACGCACACTCTGGTCCTAACCTGTCTGTTCTTCTTTGTTTTTGATGTCTGACACGGTGACACAAAAAGGAAGCACCTGAAATCTGATCAGAGGAGCACAAAGATAATTTATAGACATAATGTTTTGCCCGCGAGGTGTAGATTCAAGATGAGATGGTGCTTCTTTTGTGGGTTTTTTGGGATTTTCCCCATGTCATCTGCCCTCTGTCTTCATTAACTGTAATGGCGGAGATTCATGTTACAGATGTGTGTGTGACACCTTTGATCAAAACAATGCTGGGATGATTACAGTTATTTCTACATCTCTATCACATTGTCACTCCAGATGCACCTGCACACAAGGACGTGTGCACTCAAGTATACCTGTAAGTGAGAATTAGAGGTTGAGATCAGATTTATAACATTCCTCAGCGCTTTGATGTGGAGCTAAGTCAAAGCGCTCTGGTCTCTGGTCAGGTCCAGGCAGAGGCAGCGCATTTTGTTGTCTTATCTTTTTGAGCTTGCCAAACATTTATGATTTTGTACATTGTAAACAAGACACATCTGAAACCGATTGGATGTGAGCAGCTATCATGAGGTCTGTGGTTAATAACCTCTGGCAGTCGTCATGCAGTCTTGTTCTGAATTCAACTGATTTTGTAAGACTGAAAACAGCTGTGCAGATGCTGTTCACAGTTGTTGTATACCGTACTGCTTGAGGTTTGAGAGCAGTAATTATAGTGCATTCTTATATGACCTTCAACACTAATACCCTTTTGGTAAACAGCTTATATGTAGTATTTTTTTTCTGCAGCAGGGTGCAGAAAGCAGCAGTTCGACCAATTACACAAGTTTGGTCTTGAACTTTATCATGTTCCCTCCTGTGTAAGATTCAGGAATTCACATTAGTACAGAGCTCTTATTGACAGATTCACATACGAGCTTGTTTAAAACAGCTGAGAGGTGTTGAATTATTAGCTTCTTTGTGGGCTTGGACGGACCACGGTTGGCCCTTCCCCCTAATACCAAACAAAAAGGAGAAATGTTGGATTTACTCCCCAACTGTTTTCTGCCACTCCAAGGTTTTATTGTTCATTGTTTGTGACAGCGAGTCTCTTTGTTCCCTGAGGCGCCTGTGGAGGAGGTTTTGGGGCGGCAGGAGGACATGTGACTCTTGTGAGCGAATGAGCCGTCCGGAGTGACACTCTGGGGTCCAGGAGGCCCGCAGAAGATAGAGATCTCGTATTGTTTCCTCTATCGCTGGGAAGTTATGTCAAGTTGTGCGCAGTTCAAAGGGACTGACTGAGTCTCATTTAATAGAATTAGTCAGCATTGCTAGAGAGCAAAAGGTGCAGCGTAATTGAGGCCATATTTTAGGACCTCATGCCCTCATGGTGCTGTCACCAGTTTGTTCATGCTTGAGATAGAGCTGGGAATAAATGGCAATGGTCATTAGTGCCTTAGTGACAATATGTTGTCAAGTTGTAACATGAGAGCTTATAGTGGCCCAGCTGTGGCTCCATACTTGAATCATATGTCCTTCCCAGTGTTTCCCTATCAGTGTCAGAATGTTGTCAGGGGATAAGTGTTTGCTGAATGTTTACCAGATGATGGCAGTACATTGTTTGCTATTTTTGGAGAATGGAGACATGTATAGGGGTGTGGTGTTTCTACATTTAGCCTCTTCAGTGATTCCACTATGGCCCAGTGGAGGTTGGCCAGAGGCTTGTTATCCTGTGTTTACCTCTCAGGAACAGAACTCTCTCAGGAACCTTGTCCCACCTCTATGACTCCATCCCACGTCGTCCGGAGATCCGATTGCATCTCTTATTTTAGTGGCACCTTGACTGCATCCTGTTAACATTGACCTCAAAAGGAAGATGGCAGGCTCTTTGATGTAAATAAAGATTGTGCTTCCTCTTGAATCCCTGTAAGCTGGCTTCTGAGGGCCAGTGTGAACATTTGTCATGATATAAGCCTGCTGTCTTTAACATGCCTCCGCCATGTCTCAGTGTGCACACATGGTTGTCAATATCTTGCACATGCCACAGATGTGTGAGTGTGTGTTGTTTTTTTTATGTGTGTAGAATGACGCAATGAATTGTTGGATGGCAGAATGGAAAAAAAAAAAATCACATTCAGAGGCGGAGTGCTGTACAGAGTCCATTTGTCTCGCAGCAGATGAAAATTGTTCAATCAAAGCTTTCAGGAGGACAAAAAAAAAATAAAAGGGGGAACATTTTCCACTGCAGCGTGTCTTAACAGGTTATGCTCTGCTGAACACAATCCTGATCTTAAGAATTAGCAGCGAGTTCCACTGACCGTGTTCCCTAAGGGACCGGCTTTTTCGGCTCCACAAGGCATGTGGCGCCTTAAACTCAATCAGACAGTCAGGACACATAAAATATTCAGATCTTAAAAGCGAATATGTTTCCTAAAAATGCTCGAAGTTGAGTTATATTTAATCAGTGGCACACATTTTCCAGAAAAGAAGTGAGAACACCAGGGGACCATAAGTTCATCCAAGTCAGTAATGAAACATGTTAAAGGCATAAAGGAAATTAAGTGAATAGTTGTCAAGGGGGGAACTCTGCTCCCCCTGCTGTTGGTTTTCCAACTAGAGTGATGTTTTTTAACAGAGCTACAACTTTTCACACGCAGAGCTGATGGACACGCGGGCAGCACGGCCCTTCAGTTTCTCCTTCAACACTAGCGACTACCGCATCCTGCTGATGGATCAGGATCAGGGCCGTCTTTACCTGGGCAGCCGGGAGTACCTGGTGGCCCTGGACATGCACAATGTTAACAAGGAGCCACTCATTGTGCGTATAAACTGTACCTGCTCGCCTTTGTCCTAAACCTGGTGTCTTTAAATGCAATGATCATTAATAATCTGGTTGTTTTGGTGATAACAGATCCACTGGCCGGCGTCTGCTAAGAGAAAGGGAGAATGTCAGATGACAGGAAAAGGAAGACAGGTGGGATCATCTGTTTACATCCTGTTCCTTCAAAAAAATAAGAGAAAAGAGAAATAAATAAATAAATGAGAGACTTGTGCTTTCATGCTGAGACAATGACGATGGTGACGTTTGAATTCCATTTGTCTCACTCTTCTTCGTCCAGGGAGAATGTGCCAACTTTGTGAGGTTGATAGAGCCGTGGAACCGCACCCACCTCTACACCTGTGGAACGGGGGCATACCAGCCTATCTGCACATTCATCAACAGAGGCTGGAGGGCAGAGGTGAACACAAAGACGTTTACAGATCCCTGAGTGGGATTTACAGTTAAAAAAAAGAAAAGAAAATGAATCCCCCAGTTGTAGCCCTGGAAAGCTTTGTCCTGCTAAATATTTCAGGACTACAAACTGGGACACTGATTTGTTTATGATTTCCCCATGCTCCCATGTGACGTTCTAGCAGTCTATTTTTATGCATATTCTCCCTGTCTGATCTGCCTCTGCAGGACTACCTGTTTAGGCTGGTCCCTGGGTATGTGGATTCGGGGAAGGGAAAATGTTCCTATGATCCCACACAGGAGAACATTGCAGTTCTAATCAGTAAGAAATGCTTCATTTATAAGCAGAAAAAGCAGAAAATTGTTAAATATAAATATCATAAACCACTGAATCGCAAAGTCTTACCTCTATATTTGCTCACTGTTTCACCTCTGCAGATGGTAACCTATATGCAGGGGTCCATATCGACTTCATGAGTACAGATGCTGCCCTGTTTAGGACCATGGGAGGGAGAACAGCAATCAGGACGGAGCAGTATGACTCCAGGTGGCTGAATGGTGAGTAAGTGTGGGTGTGAGGAGGTAAATGTTTCTGATTACAGGTTATGGTTCCTCTGGTTGTATTTGACAACCACTTGCCTCAATCCCTTCTCTGTCTGTCTGTTTTTATCCCCCTAGAGCCTGTGTTTGTTCGGATCCAGCAGATCCCTGACAGTGCAGAAAAGAACGATGACAAACTTTACTTTTTTTTCCGTGAGAAGAGTCTAGACTCCAGTGGTGGGGCGAGCCCAACGGTTTTAGCCAGGGTGGGAAGAGTGTGTCTGGTGAGCCAAACTGTGTCCTATCTGTAGAGGAAAGATATACAGTATACCTTGTAATGTGAAACGTGTTGTACATATTGAATCATGACCTAATTTCCTTCCTGTCTAGAATGATGAAGGAGGGCAGAAATCCCTGGTGAACCGCTGGACGACGTTCCTAAAGGCTCGTCTTATCTGTTCAGTGATAGGAGAAGATGGAGTGGAGACACGGTTTGATGAACTACGTGAGGACACAATAAAATAAGCACTGCACTTAAACTAATAGCATTTTAATTGCAACTGCTTTTTAAATGTTGAGTTATTGAATTTGTTTATCATTCTTCTTCCAGGGGATGTGTTTATTCAACCCACACAGGATGAACGAAACCCTATGGTGTATGCTCTCTTCACCACAGCAGGGTGAGTAGTGTTTAGGAGCTAAGTTGAGTCACACCTCACCCAGAGACAATTTATGCTTTCATTTCAGGAGTTTCCTAATGCTGCCTCTTCCCTTGATTGTTTCTGTTTAAGCTCTGTGTTCAAGGGCTCAGCAGTCTGCGTCTATTCAATGGCTGATATCCGCAACGTCTTCAATGGCCCTTTTGCCCACAAACATGGTCATAATTACCAATGGACGGAGTACACTGGCAAGATTCCCTATCCACGGCCTGGAACAGTATGCCATGTTATCTCTAAAGCAATACAAACAAAGACGACGCAGACATCCACACACAAACCCTGTTTCAAATGATATATATGTACACCAACAAATGCCTCCTCTTCTTTACTCCCGTCCAGTGTCCAGGAGGAACCTTCACTCCTGGCATCCGCTCCTCCAAGAACTTCTCCGATGAGGCTGTGGATTTCATCAGAGCCCATCCCCTCATGTTCCATCCTGTTTATCCTATCCACCGCCGCCCCCTGGTGGTAAGAACCAGCGTGGACTACCGCTACACTGCCCTCGTGGTGGACCAGGTGGATGCTGTGGATGGACGCTACGAGGTGCTCTTCCTGGGGACAGGTGAGACGTCTGCAGGGCTGACTGCACTTATCTGGCATAAGGATTATTTTGGCGAAAAGATGCAGAACTTGAATATAATTTCTCTCACTTCTAGATCGAGGCACTGTGCAAAAAGTCATTGTTTTGCCCAAGGACCCATTCAGCATGGAGGAGCTCACACTAGAGGAAGTGGAGGTTTTTCGGGTATGTTTAGATATGTGGCCCTATAATGACCAAAATACTCTAATTTGAAGAAAAAGTTGTTGATTTTTCTTTTCTTCTTATTGATTTACAGACCAGGGCTCCAGTCAAAACAATGAAAATATCCTCTAAAAGAGTAAGCATGAAAAGAGTAAATATGAATATTTCAGTGCCTACTTTGAAATAGTTTCCTCACTGAACTGGTTTTGTTTTGCTTGTGCCACCACAGCAACAGCTGTACGTGTCATCGGACGCGGGGCTGACCCAGGTGTCGCTGCACCGATGCGGTGTGTACGGCAGGGCCTGCTCTGACTGCTGTCTGGCCCGAGACCCCTACTGTGCCTGGGACGGAGAGAGCTGTTCTGCCTTCACCCCCTCCACCAAGAGGTCAGCGGCGCCTTGTGGCTTCACAGTGCACTGTTTTTAGAGTAGGAAGATCTATTGGATCAGCGTCATTCTTAATTTTGTTTTTTGTCGCAGGAGGAGCAGAAGACAGGATGTTAAACACGGTGACCCACTGAGGCAGTGCCGAGGCTTCAATGCCAAAGGTGTGGCGATTTTTAAATTTTTTTTTATGCGCGTGTGTTTAAAGACCACTAAGAATCTTTTTATTTCAAGCGATTGTAACCCTTTCCTCTCTGTGTTTGCAGTGGAGAAACGTCTGAGAGAAACAGTGCAGTTTGGGGTGGAGGGCAGCAGCACGTTTTTGGAGTGTCAGCCTCGCTCTCCTCAGGCCACCGTCAAGTGGCTTTTCCAGAGGGAAGGAAAGAGGAAAGTGGTGAGGACAAACAGTAACACTAAAAAAATGGTTAAGGAAGATCGATGTTTTTGGCAATCCTGCTATTTACATTCTGACAGAGAGTTAGATGACATAAGGAAGAGCATGACACTGGTAAATATACGTCTTGTCAGCAAAAAATTGTCCAGCACATAATTTATTATTGCATTAAAACCCATTAAACTGGGACTGGGGCTTTAGCATAAACTTTACAGGTGTCAGACAGGCTGTTTCCTGCCTTTATGCTAAGCTAAGATAAGCTAACCAGGTACTGGCTTCATGTTTACTGTCACAACAATTGTTTTTTTTCTAGAAACTGAAGAAGTATGTTCATGTTCACCAAATTGCTTTAAGGGGATGAACCATGTTCCTGTTTGTAACCTGTGTGCAAATTCAAAAACATGGTTCCATCACTTTCCTCCTATTTTATTCTTTTCTCTCCAGCTCAGCCGTGTGGCAGGTGTCCTGAAGACCAACCACGGGATTCTCCTGAAGTCTCTCAACCAATCAGACGCAGGTCTCTACCACTGCCTTGCCACCGAGAACAACTTTAAACACACAGTGGCTCGCGTGGCACTGCGCATCCTGGACCGAGACATTGTTTTAGCTCTCACTGCTCAAGATGAGGACGAAGAGCCAAAAACTCGTCAAGCGGGACCTTACCCGCAGTCGTCCCTCGTCTCCACACCTTTCCCACCTGAGATTAGACTGATTAACCAGTACTGCCAGTCCTACTGGGAACAGCTTAGTCCCAAACAGCAGCAGCAACGCAAGCGAACCAGCCGCAGGCACACAGAGAGCCAAGACCAAGGCCTCGGCTAGAGGACGGGGCTGACGCTGTCCAACACTGGCCTGTCTGGACTTTATAGTGGACTTTTATGTTAGACATGCATGTTTGGGTGTTACCTCCATTCATGAGGCAGGTGATGCTGTCGTGCTGTCAGTAAAGAACTATATTGGTGGTTTTGCAGGTGTCAGCCTAAACACAGATTGCAAATGTTTTACATTACGACCACTTTTCAAAGAATATTGTACGTCTCTGATTTGAAAATGAAATGATCTTGAAACTTTGATGGCAGGATTGTTATTAAAACTTTTTCTTATTGGTACTTTCAGGTGATTGTAGGAAACCATGTCAGTGACAATGAGAATTTCTACAGAAGGTCAACATTTTTAGTGCAAGAGACTAAAACAAAAAAATACATCTTTTTCACAGTTCCCATGTTTGCATATTATTTGTATTTTTGGTTGCTCCTGTGACATAACATAAAAGCAGAGGAGCTTCTGCCAATGAGTCCTTGAAAGCATCAACAAGGAAGAGTTTTTCAAAACACATCTGGATTACGTGCAACTACAATGTTACCTCGGAAAAAAAAATAACATGCATATGCACATATTTCAGGCAAGTTTGTTGTAGTTGTAGAAAATGTTTGACTGTCATGTAAAGTAAATGCAACATGTAGTTAATAGGCTCAATGTGCTAAACCACACATATGGTCCTTCTAAGTATCTTGAAACAAAAATGTAATATATTGATTGTGAATATAATATATATGGTCATTGGATTTATCTTGTATTGTATGAAGATAGTATGATGACATAAATGCAGATGTTGCATGCTGTTGTTGTTTGTTGCAAGTTGTATATTTTACTGTTATGTTTTCAACCTTGGTGTGTAATGATGTTTGTATGGTGTAATGTATTCTGTTAAGCTAATTCCATTGGATGTTGTCATATAATGGCTCCCTTACTGTCTTGTGCTCTAGTGACCTGCAGTATGTGAGTGTTTAAGACACGTGTAACATACAGTGTTCTTCCAGTTATGCACTTTGTCGGTGGCGGTGTTTGAGGCAATTTGGGGATCTTTGCACAGATGTATGAGAAAATGTTGCAGGAAGATAATTTTCATGTACAGTATGTTATTACAAAAATGGGAATGAAACTGGCTCAGATTTAGTATTTGATTGGTGGTGTTCTGTCATAAGCTGTATTTACTTTTTTTTTTTTTTTTTTTTTTTTTAAATGGCTCTTTTAATTGGAAGCACAAGGAACAAGATATTCTCCAGTCAGAGCCACCATTCACCTTCATTGTGAGTAACAGTGCTGTTGTGCTGTCATGCTGATCAATCCTACACTGGAAATGTTTGAACAAATATATAAACATTTCAGAATTCTCTCAAGTGTGTCCTTTACAGTAATTTGCATTTCATTTAATTGCATGTACAGTCTCATACAGCTCATATTTCAGTTTGCAAAACAAGAGCCTCTGCATCAGTCGTCCCATTCGTCATCATCTTCCTCTTCATCTCCACCCTCATCTTCACTTTCGTCTGAAACAGAGGACAAATGTGAATTTTTTTTTTTCTTTCTTTGTGTGAAGATGTAATTAATGTGTAATATTTACCAGAGGAATGGATGACTTTACTCCTTTTCTGCATGACCATCATGAGAGCACCAACAATGCCCTCGCCTGATGCTGGAGATGCTGATGGAGCCGGATCAGGGCTCTCTGTCACCTATAACACACAGCAGGGCAGGAGGATGGCATTTAAAAATCAATATCTATAAGAAAAATCTTAATTATGACATCCAAGCATGATAATTAAGGCCTGTGTAGTTATATATGGCATATGTTGGAGGAAAGAAAGTTGTGTTACATTTCTGAGCTTCTTCCCCAGTCGTATCTGATCCAGCAGAGCTCCTCTGCTGTCTCCTCCTCCCAAGGATACAACTTGTGCTGCTGAGCCACCAGAGGGGGGAGGAGGTGGTGGGAGGCCTGAGGTAGGAGCCTGGGGAGGTGGAGGGGGAGGGGGTGGAGGAGGAGGAGGTGGAGGGCCTCCTCCTCTGTTGGGTGCAGCTGGAACTGGAGGAGGTGGGAAATGTTGCTGGCCAGACGACGGTGGCGGAGGAGGAGGGAGGTGGTGGGAGGGCATAGGAGTTGGGGCAGGAGAGAACCTTGAGGAAGGTTGTGAGGGGAACTGAGAGGGTGCAGCGTGTGCAGGTGGAGGTGGAGGTGGAGGGCCTCCTCTGCTTGTTGGAGGAGGTGGAGGTGGCAGGCCTGCATGTACTGGTGGAGCTGCTGGGGTGCCTCTTGGGGACTGGCCTGGGATGGGAGGCAGAGGGCCGGAGCGGCTTCGTGGAGGCGGAGGGATCGGGGCAGAGTGATTGATGCCTGGCAGAGGAGGCAGGGGCCCTTGTCTGCCAGGTGGAGGGGGTGGAGGTCCAGAAGCTGCAATGCAGTAGAACAAAATATTCGTCAATGTACAAAGCTGCAGACCATTACACTAGGCTGCATTGAGCAGTGAGATTGATCTGTTGGTAGAAAATGGTGCCATCTCACCTGCTCTGTTCACCTCCCGTTTGACTGCCTCCATGCCGCCAGACTGCTCGATGACATTATAGATGAGCTGAGAGGTCTTCTCATCTCTCATCTCTGCTTCACTGATCCCAGCCTGGGAGAGCAGCTTCCATAGATCAGGGTCAAGGTTGTTGGGATCCCATCCGACATGATGAACATGCCTGACATGAAAATAGAAAATGAAATACAGCTACACTTTTTGAAAATGTTGCAAAATAACATCCTCCTAAAATATTGAGCAAACGTCTCTTCATGATAATTAACCAACTCAGACACTCACTTAAACCCACTGGGTGCTCCTATGTCTGCTTTGGAGAGTTTTGGGCCCTTTTTCTTGTTCTTCTTGTCCTTCTTCTTATCTTTGCTGGTTAAACCAGCAGAAACAGAGGGCGAGGGCATTGAGCGGTAGCGTGAAGACTGGATGTCTGGATTCTGGATGTCCACGGTGGCCATCTGAAAAGATCCAGGGCTAACAGGGGATGCTTCAGAGGAGATACAAAGAGTATACAAGTTGAAACCTAACTGGTGGTTGTAAAAGCTCAGCTATAGCCGAGACATATGGAGGTGGAGGAGTCACGCACCTTTTTTACTTGGATGTGGAGGCAGGGAACCTCTGTCTAGAATTGAGGAGAAAAGAGGAAAGGCCAATGTTTACTCTTACAGTTTGCAACACATGTAAATACAGTAGCCTATTGCATTCTTGTTAGTTACTATCTTACCACTAGGTGGTGGGGGGCGCTGTTTCTTGTCTGTCAACAACAAAGAGGTGAAAGTAACCAATTAGCATGATTTTACTGCACCACAGTCTATTTTTTATTCAGCTGAAATACCCTGAAAACCACCCTACACTTTACA
Source organism: Rachycentron canadum (assembly GCA_038496675.1). Classification (NCBI taxonomy): domain Eukaryota; kingdom Metazoa; phylum Chordata; class Actinopteri; order Carangiformes; family Rachycentridae; genus Rachycentron; species Rachycentron canadum. The sequence goes on from CM076651.1 coordinate 6,556,338, forward strand.
AAGGCAATTATAAAATTTCATTAGTATTCTCACTTCATTTTCCAGCTTATATTGCAAACAATACATAGGCTCAAAAACATTTATAAAAAAACACATCATAGTGACGAAGATATGAATCATTCATTCATGCTCTTTAATTTTAAAAATAAATGTCAACGTATGGGTTGTGACCTCACTGACCTTGACGGTTGGTTCTTTGGTTGATTTTCTCCTCAACAGCACTTTGAAAGGCTTCTGCTTCCTGTTGCTTAGCAAAGTTCAGTCCCACTTGACAGTCCTGCATTGTGTAAGAAATGAACACGGAGTCAAACCGCTCTCGTCTCTTAAACAACATTTCAAAGTTTTGTGATCTCGTGTTGATTTTATCACAATCATTTATTTTTTAGGGCAACACATAACTAGGCAGTGATCAAAGCTGCAGGAAGAGGTGGAGTACGGGTGTGCTTACATCTGCAGCAAACGTATGAAAGTATGACTGAGGCACAGAGTAAACAATTTGGTTGTAGAGTTCCTGCTCCCAAACCTGACGCCCTGTCTGTGGAAAAAAACAAAGCAAAACAAAAACAAAACATTGTTAATATTTCAGTCTCTCAATAATACTCCACTTCTCCACACACTTCAGTCTGAAGAGGCCCTGGATGTCCTTGTGTTGCCTTGTAATGAAATTCTTGGGAGCCACTTTGTGAGAGATTACCTTCAGATCAAACATCCGTATGAAGTAGGAGCGCTGAGGGTTGTCTTTGACGAAGCACACCACTCCAGTGTGCTGTAGGCTCCATGTGGATGGACTGTGAGGCAGAGCCATGAGCAGCTGTGCTACTGCGGTGGCCATGGACTGAACACACAGACAACACATACATTGAAAACAGTTCAGCGCCAGTAGGACAGACAGCTAGAGCATTTTATTGCAGGTCACATGCAAATTTGACTTTTTAGTGGTGATGTTTTTAATTTGCCACAACAGGTGTAGTTTGAAAAAGTCCACTTCAGATTTATTTCTTTTGTTGTTTGTACAGCTGTAAACAGAGTGTAAACTGCTGTGACTATAGAGAGAGTTGGGAATAAAACAACTTCTGCTCTGCAGTAAGACTGAACCTAGCGATAGGGTCTAATTCTGACAGAGGAAGAAATGGCTCAGCCACCATTTCCTGATACAGCTACCTCCTTTTGATGACCTAATGTCAGCAACTTTTTTAAAACTGCATTAGCATCAATGTACAGTAGATTATATATATTAGAGGATGACTTTATATTATATATATATATAATATATATATATATATATATATATATTAGAATAACAATAATTGGATTCAAATCTATCTACAGTAAACATATCCAACAAATTAGACATATAAAGTAACAGAAAGCAGACAAGTGCGTAGCTATATTTTTGTGAGATTATTGAGGTTAAACATAAAATGTAAAAGTTCTCAACTGAGGGTTTAACTACCAACTCTGCTCATTAAAATTCAAGATACTAGAGATAGAAGGAGAGACAGAAATCTTGAGGCCTGAAACAGTTTACATTTTTATGTAGCAACCCGAATAATCATGACTACCTTGGATACCTTTTTACCTTTTACAGGAAACTCTTGTGAAGAAAGAAGTTATAAGACAGGACAGATACCGAAGTAAAGCATCCCACCATGGTCAAACCCCTCTCTGGTCAGCTCAGAACTTACAGCACACCTTCTGCCCAGCAGATCCTCCAACTTCTCATTCTCCTGTGGGCTCAGCAGAACGCTCCGGGCGCTCTCCGTTTTGTTTTTAGATCCTCTGCTCATGGTACTCTTATGAATTTCACGGTTTTATGCATGTATTAGAGCATTTGAAAGAGCACCCTCACTTAGACTGCCAAAATACAAAGCTCCACAGTCAAGGAAGTTTCTCTTCTCTGTTCTGAGCACACATCATTTCAAAGCAGGAAATGGGCAACCGCACTTCTCTAACCCCCACTTTTCTTCTTTCTCTCAGATGCAGAGCACAAATGAATGTGTTACTTCCATTTTCAGTGGGAGGCAGTGCACTGCATTAACATTTTAGGTAGATTTTATGGCTCCACACTAGCATGATCTCTTGCAGCTTGCAGACGGATAAAAAAGGAACTCTCTCTCTCTCTCTCTCTCTCTATATATATATATATATACATGTACAAATGAAAGACATTTTTTATTGACAGATAACAACATTCAAGTTAATTTAAAAATTACAGGATGAATAGCACATTTTAAAGAAAAAAAAAAAAAATTCAGTTTTACTTAAATTCATAGTGACGGTTTTCTGGGAGTGCTCTGAAAGAGCCACGGCATTTTTAACACCGGATTTTCATATGCACAATTTGTAACTGGCCTTTGCCAAACATGGTAAAAATAAAAATAAAATAGTGGGTAACAGCCCATCTTAATGTGACACAATAAATATATTCTTTGGTTTATAAGCTATGCATGTTTTCAGGGACACATAAAAATGTAAAAAAAAAAATAAAAATGGACGAACCACCTCTCTGTGTCTTTCTGTGATTGTGATTGTCAGTAACTGTCTGTCTGACCTTCATGAATAGCAGCAAAAACCCCACAGACTGCACCATCTCCTTTGGATCCCTTACGAAAAGGTCACCCTGGACTCAGCTTCAAAGATGATATCCTTTAAAATAATTAGGTGTCAGAATATATTAACAAAATATCACATTGAAAGCATTAATTATTTCGTTTCCATATACAAGTCAGTGAAAACTGTAATTTGATACTTTGGAGTGGTTAGCATTGAACTGAAGACTAACCCTTGCTGGTCACATTGAGCTGAATTGTGAAATTTGAAATTTGGACTCAGTCTTAATTATATAATAAAATAGCAACTGATGAATGAATAAACTAAAATGTCTCATTTTGTTTGATAGAAACTAAACTCTTGGGAAAAGGCAAGATTTGCCTTATCAAATTTCTGCCGTGTAAACTCTGAGATGGTAGAGAAGTAGATAGGAAGGACTTTGGCAGTGACTGCGCAATTCCAGGGAACTCTACACATCCATACTCTAAAATGGGATTTCCATTTGAGTCATGCTGTTCCCATTCATCCTTGATGCTGTTACTTTATTCCTGTCTTTTGCATTTCTTATGCCTCCAAACATCTGTACTGTGATCCGTGACAGGTTTCATTCAGTCAGAACCCTTTGCTCTGTATTTTCACACATCTGTGTTTTCTCCTCCATTGCAGGACCTTTTGTCTGCCCCATCATATCTCAAAACGCTTTATTCTTTTTTTGTTTTTTTGTTTTGGTTGTAGGTAAAGGTCCTTCACATGGCCTTCATCTTGTGCAGCCAAGCTACACCGCTTTGGATGAGAACTCGGCAGATTAGGGGTAATTTAATGACAGGGAACTTTGGTTGGCATTTTTTTCATTGTGTCTGTGTTCGGTTACGGCAACTAGTGCCCACCGACACTTCGGGACTCTCCAGTCGCCCAGTCAATGATGATAAATGACAAACTCATCACCATAAAGACAAATCCCAGTGCAGCAAAGCATGCGGCCTGCAGTAGTGGAAAGAAAGAAAACAATATCTGTGTCAACAACACATCAGAAAATACATTGAAACATAAATGACCAAAATCTGTTTAAAGTTTCCTAAATAGGAACCAGCTTGTACCTGGATCTTGGGTCTGGACAGAAAAGGCTCCTGGTCTTCAGGAATAATCCGGACATAGAAGATTCCAGGTAGGATGAAGATGAGGCTGGGGGCGGATGTGGCTCCTGCAAATAAAGAAATGAAATAATTTAAGATTGTACACAGAAAGTGAAAAGAGGTTAGAGATTATATAGCTGACAATACAAATTCCATAAAAGCATTTTGCTCCGTGTAAACATACCAATGAGGCCAAAGATGTCACGGATGGTGGGCACAAAGATAACAAGCAGGTTGACCACAAAGACGAGACAAAATGCAATAGTGATATGTCGGGCCCAATGGAAAGGCTTGTCGGGGAACAGGATCTGGAGCAAAGCCCTGCGGATCTGCAGAGGGAAGGAAGAAAATGAGAATGTTTAAAAACTGTAAAGGTTTATCTTGTTTTATCACAAACAGGAAACAGTCTTAAGAAAATGCTGTTAAGAAGCTGTTGATGACGTATGTGTGAGTAAGATAAACTAATATCAACTTAACAGCAGCCTAAAGCCTAACTAGCTAATATTTTAGCAGGTATTTTGTGTTATCTGTTAAAGGCTAAAAAGTTGGTGCAATATATTGTGGATTGAGACCAGAGGTTCAATATAGATTGAGCTTTCTGCTCTATGCACAGTTACACAATATTAAAGGAATAGTTAGACTGACATTTTTGCACCAACTTCCTTAGCAGGCCAGGGGTATCTTAGTTTAGCTTAGCCCATTTTAGCTTATTTTGGTTTAGTTTTGTTTATTTTGTCTTATCTTAGCTTAGCATAAAGACTCAGGTAGCCTGGCTTCAGCCTATATCGCCTCTAAAACTTAAAACAGACAACTAGTAGAGTCTCTAGAAGTGCCTGCCCACAGCCATGAAATAATTTGGGACATGATCGTTTACTAAAACCACAACATTGTTTTTACACTTTTTTGCACAAATTACGCAAACAAATTGAGTTAATAAAGTAAAGTTTGGCTGTGGCAGATGCATCATTTAACCATAATGTAGTACTAGGCTAAGCTGACTGACTTTGGCCTTAGCTTCAAACATGAGAGTGGTATCCTTCTTCTCATCTGTCTATCTGCTTTTCTTTAATCTAACCTAAAGGGTTCATGGTTGCAGTATGTGTTGATCTATGACATGTTCTTAATAAATCTTGGCACTGTGAATTTTTTGGGCCTTGTTTTCCGCTTGTTTAAAAAAACACTGGTGTTAGCTTGAAAAGCTATCTCTGGTCACATCTCTAGATGAATGCTAATGGCAGAAACAATGTAAATACCTTCATACAGTCAACACGATACCGAAACAGAAACAGCCAAGACGTTTTGCTCTGAAAGACTGAGAAATGTTCAGTCCCATGACAGAGAGGGACTCTCTCTTAATTTTCTTTCTTAAGATTACATTTATTTAATCTAAATAAACATAATTATTAGAACTACATTTGGCCTTTAAAGGATATTTACTCAGGTCATGACTTTCCTTTTTTAAGAATCTGTGCAAAATAATAAACATTTTTATTCTTCTTGTTGTTAAAAAAAGAAATCCTCACTAAACTAAAATGATGGCTAACTTACTGGGAAGAGAACCACAGGCACAGTCAGTGTGACGGCCACCAGCACAGCCAGACGCACACAGAGAATCAGGACATCCTGGGAGCCCACGTAACTGTAGGTGTGTAGCAGCTCTGACTCCACAGCACCTACCCACAGAGAACCAGACACCCATTGACCTACAGTAACTCACATGGTCTAGTCCCTCATTCACAACATTGGAAAATGTATATGGGTTCTGGGTACAAGTGGGTCATTCATATGAGATCTTGCCATTCACAGCAGCAGAACAAAGTGACCTTTGAGTCTGTGGAGTAAAGCGTAATCTTACCGTAAAACGTGAGGTAACCAAAAAGAGCAGTCAGCAGGTACATGACAAACATGGCCAAGATGGAGACATTGGCGACACGCTGCATACGTTTCTTGTTGGCACTATGGGTTAAAGTGTGTAGAAAATGACATGATGTTTACTACAACTTTGTAGCACAGTTTTCTTTCTGTCCAATTAAAAAAAAACATTTCCTGAAAGAGATGATGATGTTCTGACTTACTCTCGTAACTCTGTGTAGATTGGTAGCACTTCAGGGTGACAGACAAAGGCAAAGGCCAGAATTGGGATGGTGTATGCAGTCTGAAAGCCAAACACAACGAAGGTCAGTGAATAACCCATAATTAAACACGATTGTTTAATACCCTTTACACTTCTGTTGACACAACATGCTCTGCTGAGGAACATGAGGCAGTAAATCTGCTGTGCTAACAAAGAAATAGGAAACTCAAAGCAGGCAATATGAAAATGTTTTTTATCCTCTAACCTGTGAATTGATGGTAAATAGCTTGGCCTCGCAGAAGTCGTCTGTCCCATTATTGGCAAAGTGGATGACAGGAGGAGTTATGTTATGATGTTCAGTGTCAAGTGGACACTGAGTGTTAAATTTCTTGTAAATAACCTGCAGAGTCACACCCATTGGTTAATGAAAGATAAATATTTAATAGTGAAACAGTGGGCCATATTGCATGTATCTTTGTTGGCTTTTTTTCTGACTCACCGAAATGAGGAAAAACACCATGCAGGACAGGGAGAAGCCACTTGTGTAGCCCAGGTAACCTGGATTGAAATGATATCAAGATGCTGCAAAATGATTTATAGGCACAGACAGAAGACAAATTCTGGGACTAACGATAGTTGATTTCAAGACAGGACAGTAAACACAACACAGACATGTAGTGGAGACATGATGTCTACGTGGGAGAGCAAAGAGAAATTTTATGTAAGGGAAAATGTGATAACAGAATGAAAAACATACCAAGTTGTTTCATGAGTGCTAGAGGAAGGATGATGAAAGCGCTAACAATGATGATCAAGTAGTTTCCATTCAAGTACCACTCTCTAAGAAAATGTCAGACAAACAGATGAAAAAAAAAAAAAATCAGTACTCCACAAAACTAAAAACTGAAACTACTGAAAAATGTATGAATCAGACACTTATACACACCCCGTATTTTCTTCAGTATCAAGGAAAGCTTTAATAACCAGTGGTAGCTCAGACTTGATGATGAAGAGATAGCTGGACATTGCTAAAAGCAAGTGAAAACAACTTTTTAATACCGTACCACTTATTCTGATGAAATGTGCACTTTAACTGACAGATATCTGATATGAACATAATGATGAAAGGTGGAATGGCAATACCTCCAATATTGTGTATTGTAATAACGCAGGCGGCCAGCATTTTTCCTGGGGGGCCAAAAGCCCGATTCCCAAGCTGCTCATAAGCCCGGATCCCTGAAAACACATCAAGAGTTGTGTTGGAGTGTGTTAAGTTGTGAATACAGAATAGCCTCTGTGGCTACATATGCTACGTGAGCCTAGACATGGCTTACCAACAACTCCAGCACTTTTCAGCAGGAGGTGAATTGAATACGCAGACAGAATGGCAATGAACACCAACAGGATTCTGAAAGGCACAAGATTGAATGGTGACAAAGTTCTGATTGAAAATGTGATCGGTAACTAAATAAATAAAGCCAGAAAAGTACAGAGAAATAAACTTCTTCTTCAGAAACTAGATTCTGTTAATAAGCAATTCATAATTGTCATCTCTGTTGGTTTTTTTCCACCCTCACAAGAGAGTTGGCTCTACAGCCACTCTCTGCCTCCTCCCCTCCGCCACATAGCACAGGCCTGATCCAAGCAGGCAAGTCTTGGACCTGATCACTGGTGTCTATATTTAACTGCTCAAATCTGATTTAGAGAAGCTGCGTGTGTATGAGCTCTAATGTACATTGTGACAGATCAGGCTTTGTACGGTTGCTGTTGTGTGTACAGTTTTACACCTGCGGCTCACACAGGTACAGACAGACACGGACACACATGCATATTCCAGCACAGAGCTCATTCTCCCACCACCACACATACCTGTCCTAACACAAACACACACAGACAGTCAGACAGATGATACACACACCCCTGTGGTCCTACTTCTAGCCTTATAAGGCCCTTTCTATTGACTATATCCAAACTCTATCTATCTAATAATGCAAACTTTAGCCTAATCTTAATCATAATTTTAACCTTAAATCAATATTTTAACCACAACAATGATTATTGATCTATTTATTTGGCACTTTTCAGGAAAGAGGCACAAAGATTTACTGTTGGGAAGCTAAATACTAGCAAAAACAAACAGAAAGAAGAGTAAAATATATAAAATAAGCAAAATTCACACTAAAAAAATCTAAACATACAGAAATAGAGAATCTAGCCATACAAAAGCCATTTTAAAATAAGAGATAAAAAGTGGAGAAAAGCCATTATTAAATGTCAGAAATGACTTCATTTTGCAAACATCTTCACTGGGTCAGTCCACAACTCATAAAGTAAAACACACACGCCAAACAGCCAATCTCTACCCTCACAACCACAAGGAGTGTGCACATTTGGCCTTGCCCAAACACTAAATATACTGGAAGTCACAAGGAGCTGAATATAGTTTGTCCTCTTTGCACAAGAGGAGACAATATTACAACTTAAAGGACGAGCAAGTTCATGAATCGCCTTGGGTAGATACACACACACACACACACAAATACCATCAGGCACATAGGGACTGTGTATTTGGCTTGCATACTTACAAAAACAGAATTATCCCAGTGTTGGACATTGCAAAAGCCAGTCCCAGAATTCCACTGCCCATGATGGCGTTACTGAGGTTAAAGATGGACATGCCAAATGAAGTCTTTCCCTCGAACTGTAGAAAGAGATGTAACACACAGATAAATAAAATATCACACAAACAGCATCTAAAGTATTTACTTTATCTGATTTTACCCCAGCAACACGACATTCACGTGGCTGAGAAAAATTACTCACATCTGTAAAGTGGATTTCTTTCTTGCCACCAGTTTTATGTGGCAGAAACTCTTCATGTTCAGCCAAGGCATCCAGCCCATCAAACCTACAGCAGAGGTAATTGTTAGGGTACAACAGCTTTACTGTGATATGACATCATATCAATCATTACTGTTCATTTGTGACTCTTACCCATCATCCCTGCTATGGCCATTCATCTTCTGAAGCTCCATTCTGGTTTGTGGGGTTGTGACTTGAGAGACTTTAAAGATCAACTTTTGCTGGACGGAAAATTTTCTCTGCAAGGTAAAAGACAACATTTGTTTAATTTGCAAAATTCTCACCTACCAAACTCTCTCTTCAAATTTGCTCATTACTGATGCACTGAGGAGGTTTGATGCCAGATGTGTGTTGTTTTTCCAGCCTACCTCAGACAGAGGTCCTGCCAACTTTCCATTGTTTGTGGGAAAAAAGGAGGCTAATGCGTGTGTCAGTAACTGCTTTACATTGTTTCTGTATGCATCATGTTTTCTGAAATCCTGCCTTAACTTGTCACAATCTGGACAAGATCTTAGAATAAGTCTTTCAATGTATTTTCATAATACATTCTTGAAAAAGAGGCATTTCCTCTGGTCTACAGTACAATAAATACTCTTAAGGTAATACAGGCAGACTGGCAAAGGTGTTTAAATACCCTAAGCTGTTGAATGGTAAATATGCTAGTTATTTGTACTTCCATAGAGGGAAGCCACAGTAGCCCAGAAACAGTGAATATGACTTGTGCAATACAAACAGAAAATGCTATGTGGCCTCAAAAGGGCAGACCTATTTATAAAGTCTTGAGACACACCACTGTAATTTGTCCCACTTGCCAAATACAACAAGAATCTTGCATTTATGATATTTTTCTTTTCTTTTGGATGCAAATTTTTTTTTTTTGCCGCTGCTTTATTTTGGAGTCCTGCCCCATACCTCAGATATGTGGATAAAAAAACGTGGTAGTTCACAAAATAAAATTTTGCTGGGGATATAAGTCAATTTAAAGCTGGTGTGACATGAAGGGCTTTAAATAAAAAATGTTGTCAGAGGACTTATGTTGCTCTAATCTGCCGTGGGCCACACAAAGCTGGCATGGATGGACTCTGGGAATGAGCGTAGGTCTGTGCTCCTGCCACAGGGTCATGAGATACTTCCCCTCTCTGTGGGTCTGACTGCCCTCAGGATTTTCACATTTGACCCCTAAAGACACAATCACATTACAATGTGCCATTCCTGGAGAGTTTTACACAAAAGCAGAATGTTTTTATATTCCTACGCTCATCACTGAACGTGCCCCTTGAAGTACAATAATCCATACAACTTGTTGCTTGATAGCAGTGAGCCACAGAGACAAACAAAGGGTTCCTGTGTAAATGGTGCTATTTAGTCTAAGTACAGAGTAGCCCTTTCCCTGCATACTGGCCTCAGGTCAAGTTTGGTTGGAGTAACTTTCTTTAGCCACATACCCAATGACTTTCCCATGGTCTGTGGCCAACACACACAACCAAGAAAGAAAAGACTGAATGTCAGAAATATTTTGTAATTTAACTTAACACAAAAAGCTAATTTGGATAGATGAATGACCTCCCTCACATTGTAAAATAAAAATACATTTTCCAATTGGGCTTGATTTACATTATAATAGGTGGAAGCTGAAGAAACTAGACAAACCTGGTTAACTAGAAACTTGTTCCATGTTAGACATTTAATTGGCAGTAAGGGTAACTCTTAGACAGTGGAAACAGCAAAATCAATGGGAAAAAGTAATAAAAAGGAAAAGTGCTCATGTTCTTTCCATCAGTTTATGCACCCATTTTTCCATCAACCAACCCTGATGCTGTTTACAATGTTATGTAATTAGGAAATCTATTTAAGAAATACATCAAATAATCTATAAAACAATTTCACCAACGTACAGCACATGTTAAAGTTAAACACAATACATATTATTGTAGCCTTACTAGGCACACCGCATGGCTCTTGTCTGACGCAAGACCAGCTCACTATTGACAGTTAGCCCTTCCCTTCCTTTCCATTTCTGAAACTCAAGGGAAAATAGACAATTGTGTGCAACTTACCCTGGTGGTCAGGCCTAATTTTCTCTTATGGATATTGAAATAATAATTCCTTGTACAAATTCACTCAGTTTTTAGCTGCCAATTGTTTCTATATAGCCCTGCTTTTAAGAGTTTCTCCAGAGCTCCTTGGTAGTGAAGAGAGGAGAGTGTGAGAGAGATTAGAGGCTGGGAGGGAGTAAGCGGGAAATGGGAACACCCATACTTAACCCTTTGTTTAACCACTTACAGGTAGTAGCTCAGTTACAAAGACACTGTAGGGATCCACTCACCATGTGTCTACTCTGAAAAGGTGTCAACAACGCTTGAGCCTAAACTATGGAAATAAATTGCCTGTAGTTTTCAGACAGTCTGCAGTTGAAGACTACAGGTAATCCCAGGAACCCATCAAATCTACAGGGATTTTGCTGAGCATACTGCAGACTAATTACCATGTCATTATGGAGTATGTGAAGTGAAAGGAGGGGCGAAGAAATGGATGTCATCTGAGGTGGGCTTTGTTACAGCATGGGCGGATACTCACTGACAGTTTGCATCCTGCTGGAAGTCACAATGATGGTAATTAGCTTAGGAGTTTAGTGCTTTTTTAAGATTGCCAGCATGTGAGTGTGGTTAAGAGTGGAAACATTGTGCATGCTTACAAGTTATCATGTGCCTGAACCTGAAAACAAACAGAAAAAATGTAGGTGACACGTAACAGTAGAAGTTTTTTATAACATTAATCAAAAGACACAGGGAACATCTTCATGATTGAACATCATACAGGGTGATGCTGTCTAGCATAGTATACTCTCTGAATCTGGCAACAAAAACTTACACTAAACCTGTTGATTAGTCATCAATTGACGTAATGTCATTCACCTCAGGGACGACATTTCAGTTGGAAGATAATGTTCAACTTAACTGAGATAGGGGATTTGCCTGCCCACCCCAGAAACACCCATGTTTATCTCCCCATGACACAAAACCTTTACTAGATAATGTTGTCTTTCTCTAGGATAACAATCTTGAGTAGTGGAATGTACGTGGTGATGGTACTTCCTCCATTTAAATAAGGTTGATTTTCATTTTACTGGAATAAACTAAAATAATCACTTCCACATTTATAGTAATTTTGTCAGGGTCAGTCTATTCAGAGCAGTTTGCCAGCAAAATGGACAAAATGGGTTTATAATTATCAAAAGAGATTTTTAAAAAAAAAAAAATCAAGGACAAAGTTAACTAGCATATAACGTGTTAAACACTTCATGTTATTTTTGCACTAAACTGTATGCCAGCATTTGCAGCCAAGATGATCTCCCATTCCAGTGAGTCATGACAATCCTCTCATCTTGCCAGCATGTCACTAAAGCCACATACTGCAAATGGGAACATAAAATATATCTTCAACAGAAAGGTTAAAGCAGAAACCAGCCGACAGGAAAAGAGTGTTATTGCTAACTATCAATGTACTGTACATTACCAGAGCAGCTGTGTCTTACCACATATATGAAAAAGAAAGTGTATAGTTGTCCACATGTTAGAGTGAATGACGAGAGCAGTGCTGTTATATACACACATTCTTCTGGTACTCACCTCTCTGGGGATATTGATGGATGTCTTCAGTCTAGACAGAAGCAATGGGGTAAAAGTAAAAACCGGTTTATGCAGCTGTGGGAGAGAGAAAAATGGGCAAAAGAGGGAGCTAAAAATTCACGCGGGTAAATACATTTCCTGTAGTGAAGGCCAAACTCCTCCCAGCTCTTACACAGGACTGATCAGGCCACATGTGGTGCTCTGTTACTTTATGAAATGCTGCCATCTAAATACATATATCTTGACATATGTCAGCACTCACCCTGGATTTTTCATGTAATCTAAACCAAAAAGCTGACAAATAAAACTACATGCTCATAAAAATACTACTGGTCTACATTACTGAGGTTATTCTGTGGCTGTGCAGCTGGTAGTGTCAATAAAATGTGTCCCTGTGGAAAGTTACTTTTCGTTTCTTTTCTGAGTTTCAGCTCTGTCACCACCTAGTGGACTAAATTAAGGTGATCATAGTATCAGTGAATTATACAAATACAAGAACCAAGAACAGCAAGAAGTGATTGTTAAATATTCTACTATCTGCAATCACTGCAGCTCCACAGTTTCATACACTTTAAACAGTATCATGCAATGAGAACAAGTAGGACTAGAACTCAATTAACCAATTAATCCATTAGTCTGTAAAATGTCAGAAAATTTGGGAAAATACCAAATTCAAATTCCAAGCAAATATCTTTAAATGGTTTGTTTTGAAACAATCCAAAACTCTAAGATATTCAATGTACAATAATGTAAAACAGTCCAAGATTACAAATTCTCATATTTGAGAAGCTTCACTCTAAACAAAAATATTTCAGATCTAAAAACAAATAAATCAGGGTCAAAGTAATAGAAAACTAATGTCTTTTATTATTTAGAGAAAGAAGAAAGAAAACAAAGTCAACAAATTAAAATCTGTGAAAAGATGAGGCGTCTGTGTAGTGGTCTTACAGTACTTGTTAGAGAAAGAGATTTTACTACAGAACAGGAAAAACAACTTATGATCCCTAACATACAACAACACATCACTTAGCTTTCTCAACCCATGCAAAGAAATTACATCGAGCCTCTGGGTTAGAGGCATGACCCTGAGGACGGGCACACACAAAGAACTGTTTGCCCATGTTCGGCCCCTCTTTTTTTACAGTACGAAGGACACAGGGTTCCCCGTGAACCTTGCAGGAGGGTGGTGGAGGCGGTCCATGCAGCACTGATTTCCAAAAGACTTGAGATGCCCCTTTGTTGGCGTTGAAATGTCCCACACTGGGCTGCGGGGCTGAATGTTTTGTCTTCACCCGTTTGTCACACGTGTCTGTGGTGCTGCTAGTACTCATCTGTGAGGAACTGTCAAAGATTAGGTCTGTACCTTTCGGCGCTCTGTCTGTGACTGAGGACACATTTTCTCTAGTTGTGGATGCTATTTGGGAACTTTGTGTTGGGGTCCTTTCATCTAGGTCGAGTAATTTTTCACACAGCCTGACAGGGGCTTCAGTTGGGGGACCAACATTTGTGAGTTTAGGTTTGAAAAAGGAAAGGAGGCTGCCTTGTGGCTTTGAAGAAGTCTTTACTGTTTTTGTCTTTTTCCCCTTTGGGGCAACAGAATCTGATGTTAATACTCGTTTTTTACCAGAGACGTTTCCACCTCCAACTGGGTTCAAATTCTCCCTCCTTTCCTCGTCGTCTTGAGATCCAGGTAATACATCAATCTGCTCTGACTGAACTGATTTCTGGTCCACTTTAACAAAGAAGCGGGAGAGTTTCTGCTGCTTGCCCGCAAACTCTGGCAGGTAGCGAGTGCAAAGGGGGGGGGGCTTGGAGCTGGGCACGATAGGGCAGCTCAGTTGCCCCCATACAGGGCAGTGGTCTGAACCCTCCACTTCTGGCATGATGTCTGCTGCCACAAACTGATTCTTGACTAGCTGGCAATCAGCGAATATGTAGTCAATGCGTGTGCCGTAGTTGGTCTGCCGTGCTCCAGTGAGAGTGGACCAGCATGTGAAGGCATTTGTTCGAGTTGGGTGGAAATAGCGAAAGGTATCCACAAATTTACCACAGTGGATGAGATCTGTTGCAGATGCCTCAGATCCCTCATTGGGCTCCTCCACAGTCTTGTCCTCTTCTGGTTTACCACTGTGCAAAAAACCATTCAGCCATTTCCTGCCAGGGTTTTCACCAAAATCATCCTGAGTAACGAGAAAAACAAAGTCGGTAGAGTGTATCAATATACATACATTGTGCACGTTTGGCAGAAACATAACACTTCCATTTTAATGTGATATTATACTAGTCCCCCCGGTTAAAGGTACTTTGACATTTCAGGAAATGATTACTTGCTTCCTTGCAGAGACTGTCACCCCTCTCATGTCTCTTTTTTAAACATTGAGGCTATAGCCCAAACATGACTATCATCCTAGCACAGAGTAGGGGGTAACTGGCTAGCCTGTGTGAACTGAAACATGTGTTTTCACTTGTATGTATGTATTGAGCAACATGATGTTAGTGGCCAGATTTTGTGGGCTGTTCCCCACCATTCCCATCCTGTATGCTAAGATAAGATAACTAGCTGTAATTTCATATCCACCTAACAAAACAGAAGAGCGGTGTCTCTAACATCTGACTCTGAGCAATCTACAAAATAAGTATAGGAAAACAAGCTAACAAGGCATTCATATAACAGCATTTTAATCATTTACTTACAATATCACTGGGGTCACAGTGATCTATTGGCCGGTGAGATGTATTTACATCTCCTAACACAATCACACGGCTGAAAAATAAAACAGAAAAAAAAAAGGTTAAACTGCTCAATTCTTTTGAATAGAGGAGAAAATAATAAGAATAAGTTAACATAACACTATCATGATAATTGCAAAGAATTTGAATATCAAAACATAGGCAAATGTCATAAATTAAAAATGATAACTTTTTTGAATACACTGATTCTGCAACAGTTTTAAATTGCACTGAATTTATCAACACCTGATTTGAAATACATGTCAAAGAGTTTGGATTTGTTCACAAATACAGCAATAGAAAGTACCACTGTTCAAGCACAAATGAACAACACAAGCAGGAAAAGGCTGCAAATTGGAAGTTAGAGCTGTTTCGAGGGCAAAGTCTCTGTGGTAAAAGTGGGATACACCTGTGCCTTTTTTTCTTTTTCTGTCTGTGGATAAACTTTTCAAAGCACCCACCTTCCATCTTTCAGTATTGCTTCAGCACGACCCTGTAGCAGCCTGTAGAACTGCAGTTTGAACAGTTTTCGCTCTGGTTTCTCGGGGTCAGCCCGCGGACAGTACACATTCATTACAGTGACAGTTTGCACTTTGTCTTGACACCTGTGGAGGAGAAAAAAAAGAGAATCAAAAAGAGGACGGAAAGAGTATAGATATCTACAACTTCACTTCTGATTGAGAAATCTAGAAAAGAAAGATTGCATTGCACATGTAGCTCAATAATTCTCTCACGTGACTCTGTGCTGTGTTACGACGGCCCTTCCTTCGTTGTCCAAAAGCTGCAGCTCCTCTGCAGAAAACTCAGTGTGGTCACCGTAG
The DNA here is from genome assembly GCA_038496675.1 of Rachycentron canadum. Classification (NCBI taxonomy): domain Eukaryota; kingdom Metazoa; phylum Chordata; class Actinopteri; order Carangiformes; family Rachycentridae; genus Rachycentron; species Rachycentron canadum. Next base: position 6,572,137 of record CM076651.1, read on the forward strand.
CATCCAACAGCCCCTTCATGGTTGGTCAGCAAACCTGTGAGACCCTCCTCAGCAGCAAAAGGAGTGGCACTGTCCTTACAGTAAGTGGCAACCCCTGCACACCAGGAATGATTGGTTAATATCTATATAGTACATTAGCATAGACTGTGGTCAGTAGCCATTGCAGAGCAGATGCAGTGCAGTTTATACAGGGATCTTACAACTTAAGTGTCTGTTCAATTAAAGTAATGTATTTTACCCATTAGAGGAGTGTGTCCTTGCGTCTATGCGCGCGAAAAACAACTGGAGAAACACACATTTCACATGACTCAAGGACACAAAATGAACTGTTATGACTATGCAATGAACCTGAGTAGCCGCTGCGTCCTCGGCTGTAGCTGAAATAGGAGTTGTAGCCGTCAACAATGGCAGTCCTTTCATCCAGCAGGTCTCCTGTGGGCGACACACCGGGGTTTTAGCTCTTCATTGGTTTCACAAACACCAGACTAGCATACATTTCCGACTGCCACGGTACATGGCAGCTCCTAAGCTAATCACTTACTTGTCACCTTTGTCTCCTGAACACAGATAATATCTGCGCCAAGTGAATCAAGCGCCTTTTTAATACCACCTCTGAAAGTCCTAATGCCATTAATGTTCCAGGTAACGATCTTCATTGTGTAAAAGCTGTTTAGCCGAAATGTGCGCCATCGGCAGACAGTAAACCGGAAGTAAAGAAATGCATGGGCGGAAGTGTATTTTTCACAATTCTTTCGTTATTTCTCTCCTATTTATTGCTTCTTTATAAACGATTATCTTCGTGTTCGTTGCTTTGTTGTTACATTTCTGTGCCTGGATACCCAGCGTCCGCCATTTGTCGCGCAGGTGCAGCGTGTAAAGCACATTTCTTGGTGTAATTGCATTGCGCCGTTGCTTAGCTAGAGGGAGTAAAAGCGCTTTCAGGGTTTCGGCGCGCTTTTGACACCCGACCTCCCGTGAAACGAGAGAACCGGGTGGGAGGAAGGGAAGCTGCGGTTCACTCACTACCGGGCTGGTACCGCCGACGGCTGGCGTGATTAGCAACCGTTGCTACTGACAGGTCCCGGAGGGCAACCGGCGAGCCCCATCTTTGAAGCGAAACCAGACGGTAAGTGTCCGATTTTGTAAATGGTGGCTATCTGGTGTTAGCTAATTAGCTTGTCTGACAGGATCCTACCGGCGACACGGTTGGAGAACAACCCGGTGAGTCGGGTAGTGGATGTCGTCTATGCCGCTAAGCCTGTGTGAATTTGGCTAGTTACAACGCTAGCTAGCTAGCCAGTCAAATTCTTCAACTCGACGTTGTTAGCAGCATTGTGGTGTCATTTGCTGTGGGCATCAGGCTAAAGCTACTCATGTTAGCTGTCCGGGGCCGTGTCCAGTTTCCAGACCCGGTGTCGTCTTAGATTTTGACACTCTATCCCTGTCAATATCTTTCATCCTCCAGGAAGCAGCTCACTTTTGAAACGGGTTCAACGTGTAGCCTGCTCAAAATATTCGATTTCTCTTTAACTTTACTGTCATTTCGAGCGGCGATGGAGTAGATTGTGGGCTTGGAGAAAGAGATGCATACGGGACACATCATTTGGCATCAGGTCAGCCGGTCGCTGGTGTTTCCATCTTCGGTCAGAGAAGAGGACATGAGGAAATGGGGGGGGGGGGGACTCCGCCCCACCCAGTCAATACGAGTGGTCAAGTAACATCGGTCCATGTTGTTTCAACGGATACTTTGTGGAGGACACTCGGAGATATGACGTCAATATACTGTCTGATCAGTGTGGCTAACATTAAGCGGCTGTTTGCTTATTGTGGCAGATGTAATGGTGCTGATGTTGAACAGTGATATGTGCGTCCCATTTTAATAATGAAACCCTGTTAACCGCGCATAGGTTTCGAATTAACATTAACGCTGAGTCCGGTTTCTTCCTGCTAAAAGGGAGGTTTTCCTTCCTCACTGTCTCCAGGTCCTCGCTCTTTGTGGGAACTGTTGAGTTTTTCTCTATAATATGATATATAGACTTAATGCATGTTATGATTTGGTGCTTATCTTTATCATTAATCTAAATCTGCATATGTAATTAACAACTAAATTGCGTGTGTATGATGCAGAAGTATAAAGTAGCAGAAATTTGAAATATTCAGTGAGGTACATTTACCCAGAACTGTACTGAAGCACAGTACTTGAGTTGCTCTCCATCACAGCTTATAACTGATAACATACCCAGAGCTGACATAGCTAACTGGTATTCACAGGTAATATATATTTGCAAACTGCATAAGTTAGGTAATTTATGACTTGGTTTTGCTTCGCAGCCATTTTGGCTTTCTGAGCGTAAGTAGAAGTGTTTTCCCTTTAACCAGTCCCAAAGTTAATCTTACTCCTTCAGTTTGCTCAGCTGGTGTCACAATATGATTTATACAAAACTTGTTTGGCCATTGTTGTAAGTACTTTATATAACCAGTAACCACCATCTTTGTCTTTTGTTTTTGTAGTGTGGCGTAATGAGAGTGGAGGAGTGAAGGAGGCAAGTGTCCCAGTAGAACATTGGCAGACAAGTAGGAGGCCAGGCAAAGATGCTGGAGGCAGACACAGACCCAGCAGGAGCAGCAGTGGAAGGAGAGGAGGAGGCAGCAATGGGGAGCGGAGACTTGAAGTCTGAGGTGGTGCGGCTGACTCTGGAGCTCCAGGAGGCAACGGAGGAGAAGCTGCAGGCAGCCCGTTATGGACTGGTGGTGCTGGAGGAAAGTTCTGCTCTCAAGATAAAACACAGGCAGCTGGAGGAGGAACACGAAGCCCTTAAGACGGAGCTTCAGCAGCTCAAAGAGGTAGGAACACCCCAGGCCTTCTAGTTCTATATTTATATAGTTAGACAACAAATGTAGTATAGATTTTCCATCTTGGCCCGTGAAGATGTTATTCTGCCAGCTTTTCAAGTGTTTTTTTTTTTCCCCTATAACCCCTACTACTGATTCATGGCCTTTATTTAACACAACATATTTTCTACGCAGTGTTCACTTGATTTATTGCCTTTATAAATATTTGTGCTTATTTTTACATCAAACTTTGATTATACACTGTTTATAATTGAAACAAGCTTCTTCAATTCAAAAATTTTAAGTGACCGTCTGATTATTAGTTGAAAGCTTTTTCCAGTAAGACGCATTTCTTATGTTGACAGGTCTGATTACTGTTATCTGGCCCAGCATTGTATTTTCACAGAATGTGCTTGCCTGTCCCACTTTTTCATCCATTTTGAACAAATACTACAGGAGGAATGAAATCTGGCTGCTGTCTTTTTATATTTGAGAAATATGCAAGCAAATGATATTTTATGAAGACAGTCAATTTGCTCATGCTGCTCATTTTAATTAATAAATGAGGAGCTGCCGTATTGTCCAACAGGCAATCCTAAAAAGATTATATTGTTGTCTCTTTATATATTTCTGTCAGTTATGACATGAATTTAATTGCTTATCCATTCATTGCGTTCTGGTAACTGTCTTTCTGCCTCCACAGTCAGAGCTCACCTATAGCTCTGATCTCATATTATACTTTCAATGAAGATGTACGATTGTATACTAAGTCAGTTTTGAGCTTGTGTGCCTGATGGCATCAGAGTCAAAACAATGTTTAGTAATTAAGACAATCTCCACAACATATCCAATGCTTTTAACATTCTGCAACTTCTCTGTCCACCTTAGTCACTTCATCACTTCTCTTCACTCCACTTCCCCCAAGTTATTTTGATACTTGAAGGATTATTATTATGTTAGGACCAGATAGTCAGGAGAAAAAAGATGCCGAAACTCAGATTATCATGTAATTCATGTCTTTTACATGTGTGTTATGAATTGTGACATATGCCTTTCAGTCCCTAAAACATTTTAAACAATCTCTGTGTTTCCCAGTATTTTTACAAAATTGCTTCTCTACCAATTTAACCATTGTGCAGTTGCACGATGGTTAAGTGGTACAGTTGCATTACAGTAGACAGTTACAGTTTTTTGCATTTTGTGGAACTATGTATACTAAATCTTTGTGTCATGCTAATGATGATATAATGCCAAATGACTAATGTGTGAGGACTTTATATTGTTTCCTGATTTATACATTGTCACAAATATACCAGATGGGCATTTGAATTGCAACAACAGGATTTTTAAAACTAGTTTATATAAGAAGGTAATCCAATAAAATTCAATCCTGTAATGTGGGTAGATTTTGTAAATCTTCCATCTACCTGTTTAAAGTAAGAGAGAAATAATGTTTAAATCCTGCTTACAGGCAGTTGGACATTTAGTAATAAATCTGTGCCAGGACAGCACTAAAATTGGTCCACCCCAGTGTTTTATAATCACATATCAAGCAAAGCTCTTTAGTTCTGAAGGGACATAGTGGTACAGAATTTCAGCTATTTTATATAATCTGCATAAAGCTAATTTCTTGGCTGTTTACCTACCGAGGCTTTGGCAGGGTTTTAACAATGCTGAGTGGACTCATGTTAAAAATTAGCATTATTATATAACTGCACCATGATGTTCAGTTGAGCGTGTTTAGTAGCCTTTGATATTTTTTCATCTGTACTCATTGATGCATAATGTGTCAAGGTTGCTGATTGTAGCAAGCTGTGATGAAATACATGGAACTACAGTGTTAAATGTGATGTATTCAGCTCATATTACCACCTTGGCTGCATAAAGATGTGCTGTGAATTGTGTGGAAGCTGTTGTTTATTGTCTAAGGTTTCTTGATACTGAACCGTAACAGCTATTTCCTTGTGATCAGCTTTCAGGTGATGGATGCCAGGGAAGACCTATTTCCTTTCTTTTGTTAATTGCTTGTCTTGATATGAGTATTATAGTGTGAATGCATTTGTCTTTAAGCGCTGCAGATGTTGTTGCAGATGTCCAATGTGTAACATGCTGTAGCCCATTTCTTGATCATTTTTTTTAAATGTGTAAAGGCATTTGCAGATTCTGTGAGCAGTCAGAAACGTGCAGCTGCAGATGGAGAGTGCCGGGAGGAGTGCCTGCTGCAGGAGACTGCCAGTAAGGAGGCTGCCATGGCAACCCGCATTGAGGAAGTGCAAGCAGAGCTTAAGCAATCACGCCTTGCTCTGGGAAATGCTCATGCAGAGATCGATAGACTGGTTGTGGTCTCCGGCCAGCTAAAGAAGGTAGGGTGTACTCTGTACACCTGCAGAACGTTTTTAACTGTATACTATCATGCCCCATCGCTTCATGATACACAGGAGCCAGACCCTTAATCATTGGAGTATGTATTAGCTGTGAAGTCTCATTCCCAATGTATAATTAACTGCATATTGCATGAGTTTGCTAAGAGTGCGGTTAAATTTGTGCCTTGCACCGTTCTGACAGTGGGTTCTGTTCCATAGGAGTGTGAGTGTCTGGAGGCAGAGAAGGGCCATCTGAGGGATGAGATGAAGGAATATAAAGTACGTGAGCTACGCCAGTTGCAGGACAATGGCGAGCTTGAAGAAGAAAACATATCTCTGCAAAAACAGGTGTCTGTACTCAAGGAAAACCAGGTTAGTTACTACTCAAGCTACATCATTACATTCAGTTTCCACCCACTGGCTGTAAATGTAAATGTAGCAAAGTAGCGGTTAAGAATTCAAACTGTGGCTGACCAGAACAAATAACATTGAACCTTAATATTTGTACAACTGTGCAATTACAGTTAATATAGAAATTGACATTATTTTCCTGATTTGTTTTTAGGCTCATACTGATTACATTTTGTGTTAGTTAAGCACATGTAGCTGGTTTTTGCGATTCTTTTATATTGTCATTGTTGTAACACACTGCATTTACCATTTACCTATCATGAAGAAAGTGAAGTTGCTCTGCATGCCAAGAACGTCATACCTCTCCTCCCTGATTGTTAACAAAACTTCACAACTGGATTACAAAATGGCCAGTGTTGAAGAGACCTGTCAGGCCAGTTTCTGGGTGATTAATATTGTTATTTTCAGAAATCGAAGTAGCTGCCATGGCAGAGCACAGTCAGACTTCTCCTGATTACCTGCTTTTTCCATTTGTCAGTGAGTTCTCAGAATGACTACCTTAAGAACCAGAAGTTACTCTTATTAATCTTGTATTACAGACCTAAATGCTTTTGAAGTTTAGTGTCACCTGAGTGTTTATTTCTTAAAATATGTCACCATTACAATTCTATTGTCATGGTTCATGTAGTCACCCATTCACTACATACAACAGGATACTTTGCAGGCAACATCAAATTTAGGTTGGGCTCAGGATTCAATTCAAAATCGATTCTCGAAAGTTGATGGTAATGGGTCGTGTAGTATATAAGTATATATATTTCATACTTGATGGCAGAGGTTTTGTGCTATTTGCTCATGTACCACAGCACACCTATGACGTCTGTCACAAGTTGTGGCTTGTTTTGAAGGTTATGCAACTGCTCCTACAATGGAAAGTTCACATAAATCAGTCACAATGACCACATGATCAGATTGACTTCATGAACAGTTTCCTCATGTTAATATTACCCAGCAGTCAACCTCCATCAACATCCAGCTGAGAAATATTAGATGATACAATGAATCTAATTGGCTGTAATTAGTAATAATTAATGTGGTATTAAGCAGCAAGTGAACACAACTAGTCTGTGCTTTGAATGATTTCATTTACCATTTCATGTGTATTTTATTATCTTTCTTGCATGACAAACACTTTGGTGATGATTGGATCTTCAATTGCTGATAAATGTATAAATCCTTTAATAACAGGTCTGATTGAACTCCCTCTTCCCTCAAGGTTATAAATTCCAAATGCTACCTTCAATGAAGATGGGGCAGGTTGAATGACTTTTTCCTTTACATTTCCCATTGCTCAAAAAATGTGAACCATAAACCACCACTGTTACAAGACTGAAAGATATCAATAGGGTTTTTTTTGTAACTTATGAATTATTTTGAATTGGTAGAGATAGAATTATGATTTTAATATAATTCAATTATATATATATATATATATATATA
>CM076651.1:6579576-6727532 GCA_038496675.1 Rachycentron canadum
GATATATATATATATATATATATAGTTTTAAAATATTTTTATTTTATTTGTTTTTTTAAATACACTCAATTTTGTCTTAAATCAAGATGAGGAATATTTCAGAATAACAGATTGGTCTGATATTTATTTTTTAAAACTAATTTGCGATAATCCTGAAATTGAATTTATGACCCTATGTCTTTCATGTAGTTACAGAGTTCTTAAAACCCCTAAATCTATATGTTCAAAAAACTCCACAAAGATGTTGTGTGCTGCATGGTAAAGGTTATTCAGAATTTGTGTGGGTGTTATATAAAGTAGTTATGTGACACTGTCATTGTTAGGATTCTTTACATAGCATTGTTGAGTGTGATTCTTGAGGTTGAGACAAGTGCTTCCAAATGAGCTTTCTGTGTATATTGAAGCTCTGCCAAGACAAATGGTCCATGACTAGTTCTAAATGTAGCAGAGACCTGTTTGTGTGTGCATGACCTGTGTGTTGACTTTCAGATAGACCCAAGTCCTGCTTGTTCAGTTGCTGGTGTCAAAATAATTTTTGTCATTTTAGAAACTCCTGAATGAAAGTTCTGTCACACACAAACAGTTTCAATACTACATGATGAATTTTAAAAGAATAGACTTTTCTTTGTGTATGTAAATATTAAGGCTGACTAAACTAATTAACTTGTATGACTATGACTTCAAATTTCTGCTTTGTTGTGTTTGACATTTAGTGTACAAGTATACTGAAAGTGTCCAGCTTGATCGAAATCAGGACTATTTTGTTCACCTCTTGTGCTTTTTTTATTAAACAGTATAGAAATTAAGGTCTACATCAGTGGAAGAAACTGTACATAGCATTAACAAAAAAAAATTATAATTGGTGGTGATCATGAAATTATCACTGCCAGTTATAATTTCCTTTGGATTTGGCATTTGTCCAGCCCAGTCATCTATATGTGTGGCTACAACACATTTGTACTGAATGCACTGGTGTATTTTTATCTTGAGGTTAAAATTTGCATCCATATCTCTTACATCAAAACACAAAGAAACAATTTAATGACTTTCATGTGGTCACACTCCTTATCACATTTTCAGGTTGAGTTTGAATCGATAAAGCTTGAGCTGACCCAGAAGAACGAGGAGCAAGAGGAGCTGCGAGCTCAGCTGGAGGAGGCAGCCAGGCTGAGGGAAATAGCAGAGATGCAGCTGGATGAGGCCCTGGAAGCCCTGAAGGAGGAGAGGGAGCAGAAGAACAGTCTGCGGCGAGAGCTCTCTGCCCTGACCCTTAACCCCTTTGATGCTGTGGGGAACCTGGAGCTCCACTTGGAACAGCTGGATGACAGCCAGGAGGAGGGCCAGGGGAGAGAGGGAGTAGGAGAGGGTGAGGGAGAGGACCAGGACAGTGGCTATAATAATGGTCCTGGGTCTGCTCCCGGTTCTGCTCACCCTCCTCACTTGGGGGGCTCCAAAACTAACGGCCTCATCCATCGCTGTTCTACTCCGCATAACAATGATGTATTCCTGCGTGCTCCAGCTTCTGGGCTGGTGTCAGACCTACTGAGTGAGCTACACTTTTCAGACAGTCAGAAACTGAAGCAGCAGCTCCTACAGGTAGGTAACATGACAATATGCACCACTCTTGTATATATTACGAACACCCCAAAGAGTTATTGTCAAACATAACATTGCCAGGCTTTTATGTGATTTTAGAGAATGAGATGCACAAAACTATAATGCTTCTATTCCCTTTTTTCATTTGAAATGCTCAGCTAATTTCATGGTACTCTACCTGTTTTTTATTATGGGATGCAAATGTGTGCAAATGAGACAGTTTAGAATTTGCAAGACAAAAGATTTTGGAATTGGTTCATCCTCTGGGGTGTATGAACAATTACTAAATTCAATAATACTACAGTCATCAGGTCTAGGATTGGGTATAATTTTTTCACATTATAATGTCTGCAAACCTCTGGTAAAAGTGATTATTTGTTTTTGTCAGCTAGAATTTTAGCACTATTAAGAAGATTTTTTTTTTTTAATATTTGCCTGAATTTTTTAAATGCACTAATTTCTTTAGACACTACTGCTAACATGGTGTATATTGAAATTAGTCTTAGAATGATTCTGACACAGGTTATTTTGTGTGACTAAACTGTTGACAGATGTCTTTTGCTTCCTGCTCTAGACCACATCCGCTGTATGTCAGCGTGTTGCCATGTCTGTATTATTAAAAAACACCCAGCGCCGCATTGCTAAGTCTAATTAACCCAGCTATTTAGTTAAGTCCCACCTGACAGTTAAGTTTCACAAATTGTTGGTAGTCAAGAAAATTAAGGCTGTCTTGAACTGTCATGCCTGTATGTTTGAAGGAAATATATTATTTATGATGCTCTTAAATTGGGGGTTGGGTAACCATACCTACCAGATGTTGAGTGTGTGGAGTGGAATGAGGTCAGCCTAGGTTTTTCATAAAAAATGCATTAAGAGTAAAGACGGTTGGGGGAGAAATGTGTGTTCTAGAGAACTGTTCCTTTGTTTGTGGAAAATAATCAAGAGTCAGTATAGAGCTATTACCCTGGCCTAGAACTGAAATAGATTATTATTCAACTACTGATTAGCTTGAAGTGATTTTATCAAATTAAAAACCCACGTGTTCATACCTTGACAAGAATTTGATCTTTTGTGTACTTATGTGTATATCCAGGCGGAAAGAGAGAAGTCCAGCCTGGCTAGCAAAGTGGAAGAACTGCAGATGCAGTTGGTAATGTCCAAACAGGCACTCAGTCAGCAAGAGGACAAAGTTGGCTCTCTCACCCAACAACTGGAGGCTGTGCAGACCAGCCAGCAGCACAACCAGGAGGCAGACGACAGAGGAGATGATGAGACAGAGATCGGAGACGGTGGCAATGGTGTCTTTGACTATGAAGTAGACACCAAGAGCAAGGAGGTGCTGGAGGCACGCATGCGTTCAGCCAGCGAAGAGCTTCTGAAGCTTCGAGATGAACTGTCTCAGGCAGGAACTCGTTATAACACTCTGGAGCAGCGATACAAGCTGGAGAAGGACCGGTGGAGGGCAGAGGCCCAGGAGCTGGCTGACAAGATCCGTCAGTGCATCAAGTCCAGTAAACAGGACCAGGAGCGCATCAGTGAGCTGGAGAAGGAGATAGGGGCCACACGGAAAGTGGCAATTGATTCAGAGGGGCACTTGAGTGTTGCCCAGGAAGAGCTGCTGGCCTTCTCCGAGGAGCTGTCCAACCTCTATCACCACATTTGTGTGTGCAATAATCTCACACCCAAACGGGTCACCCTGGACTATTACCGTGATAGTGCTAGGGCAAGTGGTGGAGGAAGTAGTGCAAGAAGATCACACCATGTCTATGTGCAGCAAAACTCCCAGAAGAAGCCTAGAGCCAATGAAATGTTCATCTCCAAAGCTGCAGCATTGCAGTTTATGGGGGAGGTGGACAGTGCAGGAGCCAGTGCAGACTCTCCTAATTGCCCTGGCTCCCCCACTCTGGATTTCAGGGACCCCTCCAATGTCCGCAACTTGGTAGCAGTCATCCGTTGCCAGATCAAACACCTCAGGGTAAGACAGTACCACTTATCTCAGTGCTATTCTACTACTACATGATTGTTTGTGAACTGAAAGATTTAAACGGTGCACATTCTCTAACTCCCTCTTTGTGACCTGATCACTGAAAGCCTGTCTTTTGTTCCGAGTGAAGGCATTTCTTCCTGCACAAATTTCTTGCTAAACGTAATGCTCAGCTCAGACTTTTAAAAGTAGCTGAGTGGCTCCCATGTCTGTACAAATCCATTGCCTGGTGTGGGTCTTATTGACACGTGTGTGTGGGTTTGAATAGATTGGATTATCAGGGGTCAAAGTTGTGTTTTCTAAAACGATTCTCTGTAGTAGAAGTCACAACACTTGTGTCTGGAACACTGGAAACTTGTGTTTCGTGTTTTTATGTTGTGAGTCTCGTATTTCAAAACACATACTTGCTTTGTGGAGATTAATTTCATACATCATCAGTCAACATTTTGAACAAACTGTTTGGTTTTGGCTATTGATAATAATATGCGTTTGGGATATACTGTACAGAAGAAAAAACAAAGCTAAACAATGGACCGTTTGTAGGACGCCTTTTTTTTTCTGTGCTGAAATAACACCAAAATTTCACCTTGCTAGAGAAAGAAAAAAAATCACACTTGTATGATTAAGTGCCTTGATATTCCCTCAGGTGGCAGTGGACCTGTGTCGTCAGAGGGGTGCAATGCCTTACTCAGGGCTCAGCAGCAGCGGAGAGTCAGAGCGGGATGCTGAGAGCCTCTTGGAGGAAGTATTAAAACTCAAGTCCCTTCTCAGCACTAAGAGGGAACAGATTGCTACCCTCAGGACTGTTCTCAAGGCTAACAAACAGGTAGGTCAGGCTTGGCTAAAATCAATGTCAGCCTGTTTTTCTGACAAAGTGGGACACCATTTCACAAAGAAAGAAAACTGTGCTGGTTGTAATGTCAGTAAAATGTTAAGTTCAGCTAAGGGTTGAAACATGATCAACATTCTGAACCATCTGTCTATGCAACATGGTCTGAAATTCCACTAATGGCTTTTATGTTATTTGACACTGTGGACTGAGTTACTGGGTGCCACTGATTCTCAACCTAACAGCATGTTTGCAGCATTGCTCTAATATAGACTCTGCTTCGCTGGCCCACCTAGGTTAAGACCTGCCCAGGTAGCTAAAACCACTTGGTTTTGGCTTCGGTAAATCTTACATTGTAATGCCTCCTTTCTTTCTTTTCAAACTCATTTTGGCCACAGACCTGTCTGATTTGCGTCCGCCACAGTATCTGAGTGGGGACTAGAGGCTTCTCTGTGTGCAGCCACCTAGCTAAGGTATAGCTAGACTGCATGTGAGGCATTTCAGTAACATCAGTAAATTGTACCATCTACCATATTTAAGGGGCATCTATAAATTGTAGGCGCAGAAAATAAAAATAATCTGGTTTACATTCTCCTGCTCTAAACTGCATCACATGCTGCACCACCTAGCGCCTCAAGTAAATCCTTAACTGTGGGAATCACTGCATCCATTACAGAGGTTAAATAGCCAATGCTATAATACCATTTGCAAGACTTATCAGGATTCTTTCTTTGACTAAGAAAACCTAAATGAAAAGGAATGCTGTACATATATTGTCTAATTTCATCTATGTCTGAGTCACATGCCTGTTTTCTACTCTGTTTCTAAAGTGCTCAGACTTTGAGATAATAAAACAAACAAGGAAATTAATCTGTAATTGCTGGATTTAGACAGATGAGCAAAATCAATAATAGCACTGGTATCACTTTAACCTGCTAAGAGCTGTTGCTACAATGCAGTCATCTAATGTCCAAGATCAAGCTGCAGTTTATTTGTAGCTTTCCCTTTTCTGTTATGGTTTACTCTGAGAGTCCTTCGTGGTTTCTTTGTACATTAAAAAAAAAAAAACTTGAAAACCTTAGTACACAGGGTACAATTGTCTGGAAAATTATGAAATTTTAAAAATTTACATTGTTTACTCCTTGAAAAAAATGATCAAATTCAGTATTTTTGATATTAAGATGATTGTCCTGATAAGGTAAGAGAACAAGTCGTCTTCAAAAGTATCATCCACGCCTAATCTTCACATAAGCAGTACGGTTGACCTGTATGATCAGTGTCCTGTCTAGACAGTTCCTAGTGCTCCCATGGTCATGCACCTTGAGTACAAGCTGAGGTTGAGCTCGTCTTACCCCTCCCCTTCCGTGTGCCTCAAGCACAGCATGGCCTGTTTCTGTCTTTCCCTGAGCTGTCACTCTCCCTTTTACACACACACATAAAAGCTCAAGGTAATCGGCCTGGCAGGGCCATGCACACATACTGTAGTTTACTCTTCTCAAGTCTGATTCCTAGGGCTGTTTGTGTCTGATGTAATTGTGGCATTTACATGTGAGACTTTTGCAGTGACGATTGTATTCAAGTCTCAGATACACGAAAGGTGATCACACAAGGGACAAACTGGGTTCGGGCCTTGGGCTGTTATCGTAATCAAAGCAATGTTTATTTAACTGACCTTCTGAGCACTGATACACATCTCTTAAACAGAGGACCTGTTGTCGTCACATAGAATGATGGCAGCTATAGCTTGTATGATTACTAAGTCATTTGGTTAATTAACTTGTCTTTAGTCTTTCTTTGGTTGGTGTTTTCTACTCTGCAGCAGGGGTCTCTATGGTGCCGCTGTCAGTTTGATATATATATTAGTAACATATTTATTTCTCTTCTATAGAATTCATACATAATAATATGCATTTAATTCCTCCACTTTAAAAGAGTAATAGTGGTGCTATATTAGTATATTTTTTGTCAATGCAGACTGCAGAGTTGGCCCTGTCCAATTTGAAGACCAAGTATGAGACAGAGAAGAGCATGGTGTCAGAGACGATGATGAAACTGCGGAATGAGCTCAAAGCGCTGAAAGAGGATGCCGCTACCTTTTCTTCTCTCCGAGTCATGTTTGCCAGCCGGTAAGATGTCCTTTTTTTTTTTTATGTGTGACAAAAATGTTCTATTCAGCTGTGTTTTAAAGGACAAAATTACCTTCATTTATTTGACTTTTTTTTTATTGTTTTGAAATTTTATTGAAATTTAAATGGCTCTTTGCTACTTTTCTTCATGCTTAGTAATGGTGCTCTTGTTACAGTTGGTACAGCTTTTGCTACCACACATGTAATAAGCTTAACACGCTTATTACGCCTGTGGACAATCCACTGGTTCACGTGAAGATTACGAACCACATGCTCTGCCCTGTGCTGACGGGGGAGGAGGCAAGGACAGATTTGTCCCATCAAGCCAGGTCACCTTAGGGAAGGAGAAGCCTCTTGTTTATGGGAGATGGAGGGGGCATTAGATTGAGTGGGAAAGTGCTATCAAGGGTTAAACCTCACTCACTAATCACTAACCTCTTTTTAGTATCAGTTGGCATGGGGGATTTGTTTTGTTGGTGTTAATTGATTAAACTGAACTAATTGTTTTTTTTTTGTTCTTGCAATGGGCAGCAGAAATATTTACATTTTTGTTTATTAGCTGCTAGAAAATCTTCTTAAGCATGCATTAGGCTGTCTAGGCCCTCTCCAGACAGTTATGAGCTGGCATTTGATTATCCTTAAGAAGGATTCGAGAACAGACAGTGGTCAAGGACTATTGTCTGTTGCAACAGGCTAAAGATTGCAGATCCCCATTGCTTATGATTAAGTTTTGTGGTGCCATCATGTGGATAACTGAAGTAACTGCATTTCTACTATACATGACAAAGGTCACTAATGGTTAAGACTTCTTGTTGTCGTCGTATTCACATGCACTCCTCTGTTCTTGCTCTCAAAATTATTAATAGTAGTCAAGTAGTAGTACTAGTATTACTAGTAGTTAATTGCTTATATATCTTTGTAATTTGATTAGTAAGATTTTTTTTTTTTTTGGCATCAGCTTCTGAAACTTTGTGCATTTAGGGATTCCTCTGCGTGAGCCAAAAAACATAACCAATCTTTGTCTTTTGTAACTTAAATAAATATAAAATATAAGTAAATATTTCAATAGATTTAACAGGCAATACATAAATGAAAAAACAATAATACCCTTGAAATAATCTTTAGCTGAAATCCTAGCGTTTGGTCACAGATGGTGCCTGCCACATCATGGCCTATTCTTCATGTACACAGGTATTTTTTAAAATGTAGCTTTATATGTGTGTTGTTCGCATGCATTTTGGGTCACTAAAAATTGGCCTGTCGCAAAACTCCTTACTGTGTGAGGATATTCACAAACTTTTCAGTGTTGACAGGTTGTGTAATTTTAGTTAGCCTACCTGAACCAGCAGTAACTTTTTTCAGGCTTCTGATACGGTCGACATGGCTTTACAGTTGGTGTTGAATTGCCGCCTGTTGGTTTGGCATGCTTTTGACAGTGTGTATCTGCTTTTTTATGTGAATGGAGATATCTTTTTAAGAACAAAGGAAGAAAGGCCTTGTTCTAATTAATACCTTAGTATGTGTGGCCTTGGCCTACAAGTCATGTTTGCGTGTGTGTTGTGTCTCTGGCTTCGTACTTTGGTCGTTCCAGCTTGTGCATGTTGCAGCTTTTCATTGTGTCTGCACCTCTCAGGTGTGACCAGTATGTCACCCAGCTGGATGAGATGCAGAGGCAGCTGGCAGCAGCCGAGGATGAGAAGAAGACCCTGAATTCTCTGCTGCGTATGGCCATCCAGCAGAAACTGGCTCTTACTCAGCGGTTGGAGGACCTGGAGGCCCCTCTGTCTCCCCACAGCTTGAACAGCAGCCCTCGCCGCTCCCGTGCCAAAGAACTGGCCACCAAGTCAGGCAGGGCTCCTCGGAGTCCCCGAAGCAGTCCAGCTCGCCCACCTCTGAGGAGCAGTCCACGGGCTAGCCCGGTTCTTGGCAGCAGCGTTCCCGCCATGGCCACGCACCACCTGCGAGCTCTGACACGAAGCCTCCATACAAGCCCTGTAAGAACCCCTCTCTCTCTTTGTCCTGACAACCCCACCCAGACAAGTAGCCGGTCTCGTAGAGGCAGGGGTCTCCCAAGAGACGCCACTTTCATTAGAAGTCATAGTGTCAGTGATGTTTTTAACGCAGCGTCAAGTCCTGGCTACTCCCTGACACGTAAAGGTTCCACCAGTTCTGTGAAAAGTGAAGTAGTGGTCAAAACACAAGTCAGTGATTCGAGAAAGGGTGCATCAGGCCGGAGGGCTTCAGTCCCTGCACGGCAGGACACCTTCATCACAACTCGCATTTTACCTGCCTCTTCCACCACCAGACTAAAGTCTTCTTTGGTCTCTTCATCCATAGATAATCTAACCTCTTCTAAAGATTTGCGAGTGTATCCTAACAGATCTGAAGCATGGAATGAAAGTAAACAAATGCCTGATCTAAAACCAAACATAGATACTTCTGTGCGAAGAAAACAACCATTGACTCCCAGGTCTAATTCTGTACAAACTGCAGCTGCATGCCATAACACATTTCAGTCAGACTCTGTCTCTTCTCAGATGAATGTTAAATCTTCAGTGGCCATGACATCCACGTCTTCCTCTGCTCATAATCCACCTGGTAAGACCAGGGTGACTGGAGTGTGTAGAGAGTCAAGACGTAGATCAACCACCTCCACAAATAGAACCACTGAGGAATTGCACACTAATGTTAGTAGGAGCTCTGGTCATAAAACTCATGCCACATCTGGCAGAGCACGGAGCTCACACTCGAAATCATCTCGCAGACGATGAGATGAAGTAGGCAGAAGATTCATGCTTAATACTAAACTTCCATTATCTATATCTATACTTTATGTTAGACATTAGAAATCTTAAATAATCTATATACTTATTATATATAATATCTAATAGGCTGGCAGTAATATTTGGAACAATCACTTTAACTATACATTTTCTTTAACCAAATGTCCCTAATTTTCTAATCCTTTATATGTTGTATTGATCTGTTGTTCCTTATAAATTACCCTCATCTCTATACTTTTTTTTTTTTTTTTTTTTTTTTTTGTTGAACTAAATGTTTTCTTTTGTCTCTGTCTCACCCTGTCTCTGTAGCGCTGAAACACTCCTTCCATTACTCCAAACCCCCTCTTCTCCATAAGGACCTGTCTTCATGTTGACTCCCCGGCTCCCTCCTCCTTTCCTGACTCAAGACATCCTGTTCATCCCAGATACGATGCTACATTCCCCACTCTACCCACCACAACCATGGATTAAAAAAATAGCAAAAAGAAAAAAAAAAAAAAAATCTCTCATCCCGTCCTCTTGGTCTTCTCTGCTTGGAGCTGAGAAACCTGCATGCAGCCTGGAGAAGGATGAAGAGACAAATGTGCTGCTCATTGCTCTGTGAAGTCATTGACTGTGTCTTGTCCAAAGTGGTTCCAACTTCATCTGGTCTTGTTCAGGGCTGTGTGTTGTGGTGAACCACTGACAGTATTTATTCCACATTGAGACTTTTCATGTACAGTGTTACTGTCCTCAGACTTTGATTCAAGGCTATGATCTGTTTAAGGCTGTATATCTTTACACTCTTGCCTTTAGTCTGGCATCCTAGTCAGGCCTGTCCTGCGTCTTTTAGTGTCTGTAAGCTGTTAGATCATCTGTGATAGATGTCCAAGGTAGTGGTTTTTATAGAACAATGCAGCCTTACTAAAAAATAATTGCTATCCTAAAAGTAGAGAGTTTGCTATAGTCTTGAGGTTTCTCCCTATTAATGGTGGTACAGTGACATGCCCTTTTTTATCCAGTGACATGTCTGGCTTCTTGGCTTCAGCCACACCCTTTAACTAGAGGTCAGTAAACGCATCATTTCATTGATGGAAATTGATCAGCCATAAGTTCACCACCTCAGGTCAAACACCGAGTAATCAGATATACGATCTGGGAGATCTTTAATGTGCATCTTACTTTGCAAACTATGCAGACCAAGTCAGGACAGTGCCTGTATTCTTCCTGCTGTTTCTTTAGGATCAGGGTGGGTTTTTGAAGCTTACCTTCACTACCAGTCAGCAGTGGCTGGCTGGTAGTGAAGGTTTTTGGAAATCATCTGGGGGTGCATAGGGCCACCAATACAAGCATCCCATTGGCTGATAATTCACTTGTGTGTGTTGAACTGGGTTTTAAGTCAAGAACTCAACTGACTTGGTTTTCCCTAAAACTAATACTAACCTGTTGGTTCATGCTCATTTTTCTCAATTGCAAAGTTATAATAACTGTTCCCATCCAGCTTCTGCTTTTCCTCACTCCAGCTTAGCAGCGATGCTCATGTTTTGTATATCGTCATTTAATGTCACCATGTTCATGTGTGCTACCAAAGTAAGCATGTTGTAATTCAGTAATGTTACCCACAACAAGCTAGTCTCTTCTCCTGTGGCCACAGCATCCATTGTTTTCAGTTAGGAATGCTAATAGTGCTATCAGGCTGCTATGTTGCTGCTTATAGAAAAATTAAATAACAATAATGTCCCGTAATGATTAAAAGCATTACACAGTGCTTTACATCTAGCAGCCCACTAAGATTCACAACAATAAATAAATGAATTGAAATTAAAATGTTTCAAAACAGGAACAGAAAGAAGTTAAAGAAAAAAAATACACTTTTTTTTTTTTTTTTTAAACCATGGCTCTATACACATGTTCGTTGAAGGCAGAACATGAGTCGCTTATGAATTAGTGTGATACCAGTGCTGTGATTTGAAAACAGCATCACATATGTCAACATTGGCACCGTAACACCATCTGTCTGATTGACTGCAGTTAATATTCAAATTGAATTAATCCAATGTGACAAACTGTGATCTTTAGACCACATTTAGAAGTGGATGTTTGAAAAATCAGAACTGAATGCAAGAAAAAGTTGATGACATTCTTTTTTTTTAAAAAACTCAACTGTCCTGTGGATTAACAATTGAGGCCACATCCTGCTGATTGATTTTCTTTTTAATTATTACTTTAGTGCCTTGGTTTTTGATCTTTTAGACTACATCACATTTTTGAAATAGGCTACTTCAACCATGTAGTTGTGATTTTTTTTTTTTTTTTTTTTTTTTTTTGAAGGTATGTTTAATCTGCTTTGAGGAAACTCAATGAGCAGTGTTAGCACTGAATAAAGTGATATCTCATTTTGGTAAAATATTTTCACTTTTTCGCTAGCATGCCTTGTATGAACTCAGTATCTAATGACTGATTTGACTCCAACTTCCCCCTGAATTAATGGTCACCATCTGTATGTATGTTAGCAAACAGTTACTGTGAGAAGTTACGATACAAAGATTATGTAAACAGAAAATTATGAGCATAATTTGTACAGTGTTATAATAAGGTTTGATGGTCTGCTGGAAAGAGCTGGACTGTTTATGACGGACTGTTCATAAAGTTGTGCTAAAAAGTGAAAATACTTTAACATAATGTCATATTGCTTTGAAGGTTGTAAATGGATTTTTTTTTATCTATTTAATTTTCTGTTCGGATGTGTTTATAATTTAATTACCATTGTTGTATAATATTTTAACTGTATTTATGTGAACTGCATTCTGTGTAAATTGTTCTAGAAGATGACATGTACACACTCCGCTTAACACATTTGATGGTCCTCAACTTTTTATGTGTATGCAAGTTGACCTTTCATTGACCTGTGAACCACTTTTGTCATGAAGAATAAAAACAAGCCAACACTGTATATTGACTGGTCTTTTAACCATGTGTAACAAAGAATTACGTGATGTTTTCAGTTCATTACGTAGGATTATACAGCAGCATACTTTTGTGTGCAGTTGCTGATTGAATACATTGGCTCTCTCTGTGGTATGACGCAATATTAAATTTTTATTCTGAAAGCTTAATGGGACAAGGAGCGATTCTGCTCATCAACTGATCTTTACAAATGATTCAACTTGCACGTGCAAATGTTCCTTAAATCATCCACAGTAGATAATTTAACCTAATCTAAAACACACCCTATTGTATATGGATCCAAGCTCCATCTTTTACTTATTCATTAAAAAAAACATAAATTACAGCTAAAGAAAACAGAACTAATCAAGTGTATCAAAATACAAAGTCAGTCACTGAAAATATATTCGCCAGTCTGAACCTTTTACAGCAAAGATTAAAAAAGAGCTAAATGACTTCTGAGTTTGTCAAACACACTTAGAGACATCTAAATATCAAGCTTCTTTATCGGTTGTAAATAATTCCTTTGAGCTTGGAAAAACATATTTTACAGAAGACCTTCCAAGGTTAGTCTTTAGTATTTACTTTTTAGCCTGTGTCTGAAGCCAGAAGGCATAGCAGATTTGATGAGCTCAAGATCTCCTTGTCAGAGGTTAAGGATAAATTAAATGTTTTTTCTTGTTTTATACATTTGAGACATTTAGACATTTTTCTTTATCTGTTGGTTTTTTTTTTTCTGGCAATTTAAAATTGATAGTGAAATTGAGAGATACAATCAGTGGTGAAGTAGATGAGAAGTAACTGAGAGATTCATCATATTCAGGAATTTAAGATTTCTCTTTTTGACAAAATTGCTCTAAGATCTTCTTCCTAAATTTTCTAATACAACCTATCAGATAGTACACCCCACTAAAGCTTTGTTTTTTTTTTTGTCTGTTACATGGCATTAGATGTATGATAGTTGATGTGATATATGATGGTTGACGTCTTTATAAAAACAATGCCTTGAGTATTGCAAAGACCACCTTCTTAGGAGTATGTAACTCATACCCACAAAAGATATGTGATTTAATGTACATTTCTCCAACTGGTGGAAAGTATAGATTAAATACAATGAGTTATATACCTAACTACTTTAAGTAAAGAATTTCTACTTTACTTGAGTATTCCCATTTAATCCTACTTTGTAGTTATACTCCATTACATATCAGAGACAAATATTGTTGTATTTACTGCATTACATCTTACACCTGTAGGTGCCAGGATTTGGAAGTAGTAACCTTTACACCTTAAAATAATATCAGTACAGTGAAACAAATGTACTATTTCTCTGACTGGTGAAAAATATATAGCAAATGTACCTAACTATTTTAAGGAAGGAACTTCTACTTCACTTGAGTATTCCCATTTAATCCTAGTTTATAGTTATACTCAGAGACAAATATTGTTGTATTTACTCTGTTACATCTTAAACCTGTAGTTACAGATTTAAGATATTCAAGAAAATCGATCAATCTGTGGAGCAAATGAGAAAATGAAATAGATTAAAATAGCTCCATCCAATAACTGCAAAAGTAAAATGCTACTTATTTTATTACATTAATGCATCAGTAATGATAAACCACTAATAGTATAATTTAGCTCTCACAGGGACCTGACCTGCACCTGAGTCATTTTACGTTTGACACTTAAAATGTATTTTTCCAAACTTTCTGACAAATTTGCGCGTTTTCAGTGCAGGACTTTTACTTAAAGGACGTATTTTATTCCGCGTTATTTAAAGTTATACGTTGTTATACGGATTAGAGTCAGATCTCGGTTCTGATTGGCTGCAGGCCTGTGGACACGCCCCTTTAAGGCGCGGGGCGTGGTCATGTGGGGCGTGGCTACAGTGAGGACTTGTTTTTGAGGACATGTTTTCGTCGGTCCAGTGGAGCTGGTCTGCAGCTGCTGCGGTTTTGGGACGCGTTTATTTTCCGCAGTAGAAATGTCTCTGAAGACAGTGGGCACAGCTTTGACCCGCACGCTGTGGACTACGGGCAACAGGACTCCCCCTGTTGCGAGGGCCACTAAAGTGAACAGACTTTCCACCACTACCGGGGGTCCTGGGACCAAGGAGCAAGGCAGCGGAAAAACAAAAGAGCAAAGTTGCGGCTCGGACTCGGACAGGCCGAGTGGCGACGTGCAGACACCCGGCGAGCCGCCTCACAGATGTACGAAGGGGGATAAGAAGCGGGCCAAGGAACCTGTGGGTGCCCGTGGTGTCACCGGTGTGAGAAGACGGTCATTCACCTCCAACGCAGCTCCGGTGGACCAGAGGTCATACCTGTGGGCCCGGTACAATGACCTGAAACGGCTTGTTCACGGTAGGCACCCCCCCCCCCACACCACCACCAGCACCACCACACTTTACCCCCGCCTCCTGCCTCCGTTGTCCCCGAGTCTCCCCCATGAGCCTCCACGTCACCAGGGCTCCCCGGTCCCAGCATCAACGGTTTAGCCGTTGGTGAAGACATTTTTCTTCATGTGGGGACAAATCCCACAGATGTCGGGTTTTCTGCCCCCAGAGGTGTTTATGGTTCAATTTTAAAGAACCGAGAGTGGTTTTAATAAAGTGTCAAGTCAGTAACTCTGTTTTGACCCAACAGACCAAACAGACGCTAGCTAACGACAAACATTACTAGCTTGTTACCTCGTAGTTAATAATAAAGTTAATAAAGCTGATATATGGAGGCTTGGGCTGATCACCACTTTAGTATCACTACATGTCATATCAGCCACATTTGACTCAAAGTTAAGGGATTAGCTGTTTTTCACATAACAGCTAGTTGGCTACTGAGCTCAATGATAGTTTCAAGCAAGATGAAACATGGAAAACACAGGGGTTTTATTTAAAACATGAAGTCAGATCAGACAGTGTGAAATTAAATGGTTTCGTGTTGCTTACAGGACATGTGCCATTGCTAAGCCATATTCTGACTTGTTGTTGTTGTTCTGTCCACATGGCCCAGCTCTACTGTTAGTGTTACCACAGTGGTGGAGGAAATGATCAGATATAATCAGAAACAAACACAAAGGATAAGTAAAAGTGTTCAATCACAACCAAAGCTCTGCAGAAGGTGTATAAGCAAAATACAGTGGGGCCTGAAAGTCTGACACCACTTAAAAGGAAAGTGCTCTCAGACTTAAAAGTATCTGAGGCTTTAAAATATCAAAAGAAAGGTACTTACTATGCGGTAAAGTGGCCCCTTCAGTGTAATTGTGATGTGTGTGAAGTGTGATTTTTTATTTTTTTTTGTTATTGTCATGGATCCATTATCATGTAAACAATGTTTTAACAACAGCCTATTGAAGGGCTAATTCAACTATTTTACATATACTGTTTGATCATTTCATTTGTAAGAATACGTCGTTGTTTCTAAACGTAGGTGTTTTTGATATAAAATCTTAGTCTGCGAAGTTAAATAAATCGGTCAAATAAACATAGAAGAGCATAATATTTTCCTGGAGTGGAAATACCATTAAGTATACATAAAACTGAGTTTCATTTCACCACTGGCTGTATATTCATATTCTCTTTGCATTCTGCACATTTTTCTTCATTTATGAGTTTTTCTCTCAATATTTTCCTTATTGTGAAGCATGAATTCTTTCACCTACTGGGTTTTAATCTAGGCTGCACTTTCACCTAGACCTACAATTTCACAGGTCTGGGCTTCTGAAATGTGACTCAGCTTGGAAAAACAGGCATTCTCAGCAGTAGAGTGGTTGGAGGGAAACAAGCCACAGAGTTGGTACATGCATGTATGTCTGGTGCCCAGCTGCAGCCCTCATTGAACTGTCCCAGGGCAGAGGGCCATGGCCCACTTTCTCCTATAGACAGTGACACATTCCCGCACTCATGTTCCAGCCAGGGTATTAGAGATTGTTTCAGGCACAGATTGTAAACAGTTTGTGTAATCTGTGTCCACGTGTTAGCTGCATGACTGTTAACCAAAACAGTGGCGTGTAAAACTGGCAAAATAAATAATGAAAATAGCCTCTATTAAGAGAGGTATTGAATGCAATGTTCCCATTCAGCAATACATTATATTGAATACTGTTGATTTTTTTGGGTGGACAACATGTTCTTTGTGGATCAACCCAGTTCAGTGCAGAGTCAGTTGACATCTTTGGAGCACATGTTACGCAACCTCCGGTGAGGTTGCCAGCCTCACTAGATTGAAAACGGCAGTAGAATTACTTCTTTCCTCTCTGTCGAAGTGCGTAAACAGCAGGTTTCCTAATAAAAAAAAAAAAGAATCATAGATATGTGAAGATATGAGTCAGCTAGTGTGAATTGCCTAATTCCAGCTGCCCTTAGATTGAAGTTTCATCCCTTCATTTTGCTTAGTCACCAGTATCTGTCTGAAGTGATCTGGACTTGTAATGGTTTCATTTGAATGATGGTTTCCCATTTGCTCTCCCTGGATCAGACCTGATCCCACCAGGTGCGTGTAACCTCCTCAACTCCTCCACCATCTACGCTAACAACGAGGTCAACCTGTCTGAGGTGGACATCTATGGCTTTGATTACGACTACACGCTGGCTCTGTACTCAAACGCGCTCAACACCATGATCTACAATACGGCCAGAACCTTCCTCATTGAACACTTCAAGGTGTGTTGTGCAGTAGTTGCATTAAGTCTATTGGCGGCATCATAGCCACTTTCAGATTCAGGTGAATTCACATATTTCGTTCTCCTGCTTAACAGTACCCCGAGGACATCTGCAAATATGATTATATCCCTAACTTTGCTGCTCGGGGTCTTCACTATGACATCCAGAAGGTAAATTCTTTTAAATCACAATTAGCAGGAAGAGCAGTGTTTTTTTTTTTTTTTTCCTCTACAACTAGTCACAACTAAAACTTGATTTTTAATCCATTTGAAAGGGTCTTCTGATGAAGATAGATGCCTTCCATTACATTCAGCCTGGAACAGTATATCGGTAAGAGGTTGATGCTGTGCTGAGTGTATATTTTGCAGAAAACTAATGGGCTATGCTGAAATTCCACAAACATGACCATAATAATTGTTAGTTTTTATCCATATAGGCCTCACTCATTTTCAGTTTTTTTTTACCTACATCCTTGTTGCTAAAAGCAAAATCACTATTTGCATGTAATAATAAAGCTACTGTGTGTGTGCTTCTTAGCTTCAATGAATTCATTCACATTTGATGTTCCCAGGGGCCTGAGCCCAGTGCCAGATGAGGAGGTCCTTCAGTTCTACGGGGGGACTTACCATGTCCCCCTGCAGCAGGACAGTGGCTTTTATGGGAAGGTGAGGAGGATGGTGTCTTTTTACCAGAAAAAAGTTTCTTACAGTAGAAGAAATACAATTTGATAAGACATATTAGATACTTAAAATATAAATATCTTTAAGTGTTTGTTATAACTTTAAATTAAAGTTGATTGGAGAATGCTGCCTGATGTCTATCACGGTGTTAGATGTTATATTTGTTTTTGGTTTGGCACAGATGAGAAAGACCTTCTTAACATTGAGGGCCCAGCACATCTGCTCTAATCTCATCTGACCACTCTACAACAGGGATGTAGTTCAGGATTAAATCTGTAACTGTTCACAGAGATTTCAAATGTCTGGCTTTGCATGGCTTTACTATTATATAAATCCGGATTGTGAATTTTGTAACCTCACTTGTTGAATTTTCGTCACGAATCATGATGAAGGCAGCTTCCCAGTCCCCAAAAAGCTGACACAAGTCCAACAAACTTATTTGTTTTTAAACCATGCTTTTTTACAAGTTGTACCCAATCAATCACAAAAGTAGGAATCTCTATTGTGTTCGACAGTCACAAAGGGTAATCTGGCTTGTTTCCTAATTAGGAGCAGTCTGGGGTCTGATGTTTTGAACTTATTGGTTTTTGGTTCATCGGGTCTTTTAAGTGCTTCCCTGCAGCAGGAATTTGCTTCTCCATCTACTAATCCTCCTTGAAGCAGTCTCATTAAAATAAATTTTGGTGTGGCTCCAATCTAATCTGGGGACTTGGCTCTGTTTTCATTGTAGCTTCTTAGTGTGTAGAGGTTTTGGTGAATTTGGTTTTAGATGTGATTAAGAGGTCATTCAGAAGAGCCACGAGGCACCAAAAATGTTAATGTTATAAACATTTACTGCATCCCCATGTAGACAATCAGGTGTAATTATCAAGCATTAAAGTGTATATTGTTACTTTCTATCACAGGGACCAAAGGTGAAGCAGTTCATGGACATCTTCTCTATCCCAGAGATGACTCTCTTGGCTGTGGCAAATGATTTTTTCATCACCAATGGCATTGAATATGATCCGGTTCACCTCTTCAAGGATGTCTCAGTGAGTGTGCCCCCTGACGTTCGCAGCACTTAATGTTACATTCTTATGTTTTCAGTTCTGTCCTCTCCCTGTAGCTCACACTGAGAAATACAGACCTATTTTGTTACACAGTTTTCACTTACTGTGATTCTTCAGCTGGAGATGCAGGAATCTGCTGAGCCCAGTTAAAAGCTTGCAAAGAGCTGTCATGAGTAGAACAAAGAACAACAACTGCCTCTGCTGTAGGTGCTGAGGTTTCCAATTACGGGGCTCTACAGAGTGCTACAGAGTGAAGGGTACTTTCGAAATGTAACTGATATAACTGATATAACTTGATTACTTTTCAGTGCCGTTATTTTAGTCTGCTGGCACCTGCAGAAATTTCACAACCTAATGATCTCTCCAAGTTCATATTTAATGAAAAATTAATGCTGAATGAAGTTAGTGAGTGTTATTAGATCTCAAACCTGTCACGTGTCTGCAGAGATGCCAAAATAAGACGCAAAAGATGCAAAGTAAAAGACTGACTGTTATATTCTACACATAAACCATTTGTAATCACCCACATTTTGATTAGTAACAGTGATTTAATGACACATTTTTTTCTCAGTATCTGTAACAGATTACAGGCAGCTACATTTATTGTATAATGTACTAACACAAACCTGTTACATGTAACTGGTTATGTCCCAGTATCAACAGTTTCATTATAACATATCACATCTTGATGCCAGGTTTTCAGCATTTAGTGTGACTTTAGTTCAGGGCAGAAAATACTCCAGATGCTAGATTGGGCGAAATACCATGAGCATGTTGAATAACAGATCTGTTATCAAAAACCTCTATCTAACACTTATGTTATCCCCAGGAAGCAATAGGCATGGTTCACCTCAAAGGCTACATGTACAAATGGGTCATGCAAGATCTGGGTAAGAAATCAATTTCCTCTCACTGTGTCAAATCAGAATGTTGAAGCACAAACAATGGCACTATCATTCAGATTTCCTTCCTTTTCTTCACAGATAAGTTCATTCTGAGAGGAGATGAGACCGATGCTGTTTTGCATCGACTGGTCAATCAAGGAAAAAAGCTCTTTCTCATCACCAACAGCCCCTTCAGCTTTGTGTAAGTCTTATCTATCTGAGGCCATTGTGTCACATAATGAGAGTAAACAGTTCTGTTGCAGTCTATTTTACCAATGTGTTTTTTTTTTCCATTTGCAGTGATAAAGGGATGATACACATGGTGGGAAAAAACTGGAGAGATTTCTTTGATGTTGTGATTGTACAGGCAGACAAACCTCACTTCTTTACTGATTGTATCAAGTGAGTAAATGTTCTGGAGAAAGAAATGCTGATTAAGAAATTAGTTTGCATCAAAACTCAACAATCATACCAAATTTGATCCATTCACTTAATTTTCATGGTGGGAAGAATAATCCCCTGAAATGTTCCTCTGAAATGTTGTACAGACCTTTCAGACTCCTAGATGGTAACGGTGACCTTCGATGGGAAAAGATAAAAAGTTTGGACAAAGGGAAGATCTACAAGCAGGTTTGTGTTACTTTAGGGCAATGTCTGACTCCTCTGAAAATGAAATGACTTATGTTCCATCCACCTCCTGGCCCTTTAATCACACAGTGTTTTTTCCTCTCTCTGTTTAATAGCTGTGTTTTTACATGTTGCAAGTGTCTGTGGTTTCCTTTGTGTTGCAGGGAAACCTGTTTGACTTTCTCAGACTAACAGGCTGGCGAGGTTCAAAAGTTCTTTACTTTGGAGACCATCTCTACAGTGACTTGGCTGTAAGTATCAAAGCATAGTGATATCATCACTGATGAATCGCTGCTTTACGGAACCATATTATTATTACTTGTTGCTTTTGTGGTTAGAGCAATTTATAGATGCAAATCCTGGTAATTAAAATCATAATTTGGCATTATATAGTTTGTGGTACAGGTCCTGGTAAAGATAAAGACACACAGATGCACACACTGCCAGATGCTTACTGTCTCTACCTCTTACACAATTCTGAAAATTTCCATTGTGGTTTTTGGGTGGGGCCAAAAGGGGCTGAGTGAAGATTTCAAACACCAGATGGCAGTACAGACTGTCTGATATTATTTCAGAAATGTAGAATACATATATTGTTATTGTTATAGAATACTGATATTATTTTAGAAATATGTGGTTTAACAGCTTAAAACGTGTATCTTCTTTAAGTTCTCTAATCAGCAAGGAGAGCAAGGCAACTTTATTTGTATTTCACAAACACAAAGCGCTTTACAGAAATACATTTGAAAACAATAAAAAGCAAAATAAAGTGTAAATTAATATAAATCTCCATTTACAATAAATACCACTAGACACAAATTATAACAGACCAAAAACACAGTTATAGTTGATAAACAGTGCAGTAATAAAATGTAGTGGTCCAAAATCAATAGACGTAAAAAGAGATGTGAAACCAGTCGATCAAAGGCACAAGAGAACAAGAGTTTTTAAATCAGATTTAAGAATGTGTGTAGTACTGTAAATAAAGCAAATTTCACAGTGTTAAACTCCGACTCAAATTGTTTTGGAAGTATGGCTTACTTACTTTAAATCTAGTGTTGACAAAAGACCTTGTGCTTCTTTGTCTGTCTGCAGTCTTTTGTCATGTAAAAACCTTGAGAAAACCTCAAGATCTACCTTGGAAAATCATGTTTCTCTTGATAAATCAGTTTACCTGTGAAATTTGCCCGTAACCTCGGCACGACAATACATGCAAATGACATTACATTTCACACTTTGTTGCAGGATCTGATGTTGCGACACGGCTGGCGTACAGCAGCCATAGTACCTGAGCTAGAGCAGGAAACCAAAGTGGTGAGCACAGATCGGTATGCTCTGAACCTCACCTGGCTACAGGCTCTGACTGGTCTGATGGAGCGTCTACAGGTGAGGAGTTAAGCTCAGGATTTTTTGGAGCTTTCACTCTGTTTTCACTCATGGGCCAAACAAAATAACAATAGTGACACAGCAAAAAATACCAGCAGTTACTCTTGGTAAACCTCAGATTGCTCAATGGACGGGGGGCAAACCACAATCTGCACTGATACTCAACTCCAGCTATTTGTAATCTGGTTATTTACTGCTATGATGACACGTTGACACAACAGGACGCCAAATAGTGATCCGTTTACTAAGCTCCTTTTGGGTCTGCAACTTCTGTTTACATGCTGGCTTGTGACAGGGTTCAGTGACAGTGATTGAATGAAACACAAAAAATGCAGTGCACTTTTTCACCTTTGTTCACTCCAAAGACTACAAACTATTAGCTCTCGGCTTTAAAGAGGACCAGCTTCATTCTTTACGTATGGATGATTGTTAGCTTTCCCATGTGTTCATAGTGTTGTTTTTCTTGTTTTCTTCCTAGACCCATCGGGACCTGGACTCTAAACACGTTTTTCAGGAATGGCAGAAAGAAAGAGAAGAACTCAGGTGAGTGTCACTAGGTGCATTCGACTTAATCCATTGCAGTGCAGCACTGACTTACCGTGATGCATGCTGGTAAGAAATTTTGTCTGACTATGCAGGCCCTATAAAGCGCCACCATTTCACATTAAAATCACACGGGGGTAAGGCGGGTACAGTTTTCTGAGTCAAGTGCTGCAATTGGTCATCTCCAGCTGTAGCAACTGGAAACCACTTTCTGACAACAGAACTTTGTCCTGATTGCCTTAACGCTTCATTGACATGCAGGCTGTGTACTGCTTTATACAAAGAACTTCAGATCCCTTATCTCTCCCAAAGGGGATGAGCAAGAGAGCTGTAAAAACAGTTTAGTTCGGGAATTTGTTATTGTAAAAGAAGTAATGCCCCCGAAGGTCAGATTTTTATCCTTTAGATTTATTTTCTTTTCATGAGATCACAAATTGTTGTGCCCTCCCTAGCGCTATAGGAAGTAGAATGTGCCAAATTTGAGGGCAGTCTTTTTATTCTCCACCCCTGAAGTCATGGACACTTCCTGTTGACCATCAACTCAGTCAAAGTTGAAAACAAACATGGCAATTGCCTTATTCCCTCGTTCAATTTTACAGTGATGTCAGTGACCTTGCTTCATCACATATATATACCATAGTACGTATATTGATGCAGTGAACTTTGGTATACTTCTGAGTGAACTGCTTGTACTTTACTTAAACACTTGGCACTTTACTACTTTATACTTCTATTCCACTGCATTTATTTGACAGCTATAGTCATTTGTTACTGTGTCTGCTAAGATTTAAGCTTTCAGGTGTATAATGAGCCTAAACTATTTGCTGTGTATAAAATAGTTAGAATTAAATCCCCCTCAACCAGCCGCAAAATTAAAGTGCTGTTGACATATTAATGCATCCGGATATATAATAATGCAGTCGGAGACCATTCCTCCTGCATTATTTATTTTTGAAGGCAGCCCAATAATTTAATCTTACTTTTAATTTTGTTTCTCATCTAAAGTAAGTATATGATTGCGTACATACCTAAAATCATATTAACACTGACCCTAAATCTTTCTGTCCCAGGGTAATGACAAAGAACTTGTTCAACCCTCAGTTTGGCAGCATCTTCAGAACCTGCCACAACCCCACCTACTTCTCCAGACGTCTGTGTCGTTTCTCAGACATCTACATGACCTCCCTGAGCTGTCTTTTAAACTATGACCTCTCGCACACTTTCTACCCCCGCCGCACCCCTCTGCAGCATGAGGCTCCTCTGTGGATGGATCAGCTTTGCACAGGCTGCATGAAGACACCTTTTCTGGAAGAGATGTCTCACATACGATGAGAGCTGTGTTCTCCTCAGTGACTGATAGGATTTCATATTTTAGGCCTGGTCAACACTTGAGATAGATTGAGCTTTGTAGCTGAGAGGGTCTCTCATCATCTCCTTGCACAGAGCAAAGCAATTCTGTTCCACATATTGACCCACTTACCCAGTGAACCCACTAGAGGGTGCCGTAGATGTAGCTGCTGCCCGGAGAGCATGCAGTTCAGTGAAATATGTGGTAGAAGACTGACAGACACTCTGCCTCAAAGTGTTATAAAACTGCTGAGCAATATTGAGCTGTCGTCGCACAAACACAACAAATAAAGTGAAATTTTACACAGTTTTGTGTTGATCTCTTACTAACCATCCTATACTGTACACAGCACATTTCAAGTAGATACAGGTACAGCGGAACAAGTTACCTCGACATCACTGACCGAAGAAAATCAGTACAGCCCATCACTGAGACCAACCTTTACTGATTTAAATATATCTGGAGAGCTGTGTCAATTTCCTCTTGTCAAATTTCCTTCCATTTATTTCATTGGGGGTTTGGTTGCTAGGCAGCACAGCATCCATTTATCACCACCGTACCCAGCATCACAAACTCATTCACTTCCAGCCGCCCCGCCTGAAGACGACAGCCAAGGTACTGTACTCTCTGCATGCCACAACTCTAATGTGTTCACATAGAAAGGTTGTTGTTATTATTGTGTGTTAGAAGCGCGGGACAGTTGCAGTATAATTCGAGCAGAGACGGTGAAGCGGTCTGGGTTGAGTTGTGTTGTTCTGTCCCGTGCAGGGATTGTTTGTGCAGCCACCGTCCACTTTCGCTGCTCGGGCTTTTGTGTTAAATAAAATGCTTCATTTCTGATGTGGCACATTATTAATAAATGCACATCTCCACCCATGAAGTAACTGGGGTGAATTGTTTGTGGTAATATTTGTTGTGCACCTCAACTCAACTGTAACACCCAAAAGTTTGACTCCACAATTTTATACATTATTTGATAGAATTGTACAAAGTTGTAAAATAATTGAAAGTTGGCCTGGTCTTTACAGGTCGAAGGCGAAGTTAAGATTGGTCTGTAGTTACCCAGAAAATGGCAGTTTTTATTTGAGAAGATTTTCGATCAGATTTTATTTCAGATAAGAATAAGATTTTGTTTATTTTATATATTTATTTATCATTTATATTTTATATGTGTGTGTATATACACTATTCATCAATCAACAGGGAGTTTTATCTGGGTTCATTTATTTTTCATAACTTGTTATTTCAGAATTATTTTTAAAAGCTTTTTAAACCACTTATTTCATAATGTCACCTTTTATGACAGTTGTCTGCAGCTGCTGCAGCTCACACCAGATCACATTTTATATATATATTTATTTTTTACCACTATTTGACATTCACTGGTTACTTGCACCTCAACAGGGTTTACAGAGCTGTGTGACCTTTGATGACAGAGCGACATTTTCAGTCAATCTTAATCGTGCAGACTATTGATCCATCACTGGTGAACATTAGACTATTTTCCTTGCAGGACTTCCTGTGTCCTTAGCAAAGCCCTGAGTGTGTGTTCTTTGACCCTCAAGCATGAGTAAAAGACTGGACCTTTTTGCACGTCACCATCTCTTTCACTTCAACGCTGCTGGTCGACTACGTATTGCATCCAGTGTTAAATCCTCTGTGAATGTTTTTCACCATGTTGGTATATTTCACTCTCTGCCTCACTTTGTTAGTCCTAACAAAACACTATGATTCATTTTTGTCCTGTTATTGGGATATCTCATTCTTAGGGGGTATAATTTTTTTCTTTTTTAGTGTTACAGTATATTTCTTCAAGTTCGGTTTAGGCATCAGATGATTTCCCCTTGATACCAGTACCCTGTTCTAAACTCACTTTGATACCCAGTGCCAGTCCAAGCATCAGGCCATATTGATTTCTCAAGGCTGATCATTTTTATACACATCGTAAAGACAAGCGCCAGGAGATGTGTTTTGATCTGAAAATGCTGCAGTGTTTGTTTATTGAATGCCTCATGTGCTTTAGTGATGCATCTGTGTTTCTGCAGGGCTGACTGGTGTTTCAGTCTATTTCATGGCTCTGTGCTTTCAGT
Source organism: Rachycentron canadum (assembly GCA_038496675.1). NCBI lineage: Eukaryota > Metazoa > Chordata > Actinopteri > Carangiformes > Rachycentridae > Rachycentron > Rachycentron canadum. Next base: position 6,605,090 of record CM076651.1, read on the forward strand.
GAATAAACCTGCACTTTAGCAGCAAAAACTGCCAGGACTAACTTTTTTCATATCTGCTGAACTCTATAAATGTGTTACTGTAATTGGTAAGAAAGCCTAAAGCCTCACTTTACTGAAAAACAAGAAAGCTGGAATGAATACATTTGATAAATCCTGTTTTTATCATATATTCTAATAGCTTCAGCTGACAGAGGAGCATCTGTAGGATCTCCTAAATGAAATAACTACACAGTCTCTTCTTTACCACTGAGCTTAACACTGTCCCTAAACTTTCATCCTTCAGTGCCTTTACCCTGGATTTCTCCAGCCACATCACTCCTTCCATTTGCTGTGTCTGTTCTGCATCCTTTCCTTTTATCTTTCTGTCCCTCCCCCTTTTCCTTCCATATCCTCTCCCCTTCATTTTCTCACCTCTAAGTCTCTTCCTTTCTGTACATCCCCCCCGTCCTTCATTTCTTTGCTCACAGTTGAGTGCCTCTGTGTCTGTCACTATGCTGGGTATAGGGAGTGGGGAGGCTGTGCACTCAGATTGTGTGCTGTAGCAGCCCCCCTCCTTGAACACACACAGCAGCCTCTTCTATTATTAAATGTAATGGGACTTTAATTTTACAGCTGAGCAATGTTCAGATCTCTGCTCAGTGTTGGGAGATTTCCCTGTTGCAGCAGATACTGTATTCCTTCATCTGGCTTGGAAAGCTAAAACAACAGAGAGAGAAACCCCACTGAGAAAGCATAATCTTATACTGTTTGCTTGTCTGTATTATCATTCTTGTTATTCTGCAAAAGCATTATAAAGCCACAACATCTTTGTTTATTCATGAAGTTTGTATTCCATTTGGCCAACCAACAAAGAAAAAACAGATGGGCTGGGTTTACTGGGTTTAGAAAGTTTCGACCGTAACACTGTCGGGGAAGATAAGCAGTGGAGAGACGCCTGAAGACAATGGCTAATTGGCCCCTGCCAGTGTCCTGGAGTGGGGCAGTTGGTGTAATCACCACATGATGAGCACAATTAGTCTGTATGAAGATGGTGAAATCATCAGTAGCCCAAATAGTTTTTGTACCATTTTTTCTTTAGGGTTCTATTAGAATAATAACATGCCATACACTGAGGATAACTGGTTTGAATGGGGGTGGATTGTGCAGTTCTGAAAACAGTTGTACAATTGAGTTTTACATTTGAAGCTTTGAAATTTAGGATGATGTAAATGGGGGCAGCTGTGATTCAGTACCTGCAGAATGAGGACAGGAGGGAAAAGAACAAACTACAGCAGAGAGAATACACAAAAACAATGACGTCGTAGTGTGATATGAATGCACCGTGTATAAACAGCCATTTCAACCTACTTCAACACAACTTAGGGCACATTGTGAAACATGAAATATTTTCTACATACATTATACATACATTCTATTTATTATCTTTTCTTAAGATGATGACTGCAGTTTTCCTGCTTTTATTGTGAAGAGAAATAACAGAGAAGACAAATTCTTCTGCTCATTACAAGAACCCTCTATGGCCTTTGGCATTTATTATTATTTTCCCCTATAGTCCTGTTTGTTTCCTCCAGTTACACCTGGGACTGTTTGTTGTCTTTTGTCATATAACTTTAACAGCCTCGTAGAGGTCTGGAGAGCCTCACCCAGTCGGTTCCTACATGAGCTTTGGCAGATTTCACATGGATTATTTATACGCTGGTTTATGTGAGGCCACTGGCTGCTCCTGAGACACTTTGCTCTTTCATCATCATGCTTGTAGGATGCCCCTTTGGCACTATGTCAAACATGCAAGTCTGTGATGCACTCTGGTCCCTCATGTGTTTTTGCCCTCCTATGCCATATAGTAGCTCCAGTGCAATCCAAACCAAAGTATTTGTGCCCCTCCCAAAAAAGTTAAGTGTATAATTTGTAAATAAATAAAAAAAAAACAACTTTATTTGTTTGTTTTTTAATTTGGATGTTTTATTAAAGTAAACAGAATTGGTTCATTTGCATTTATTTCTGAAGATATTCTGAATTATGTGCTTGAATTACAGGGGTGGCAATAATTTTGACCACGGCCTTAGTTTGATGTCTAATATGTTATGGAGCCCTTTTGTAAATTACAGCCCTGTCTGCGATGTCTGAAATACAAGCCTGAGCTGTAATTAACATGGGCAGCGGGCAAAGGATGAGACGCTGCATTAAATGAAGGCGTATTGTGTCCTAGTGAGGCCGGGGAGGCCTGTGTGACTGATGGGAACGTGGGGAGAGAACGTTTTTTGTCACTTGACAGCGGTAATATTTTTAATAGCAACTGGATTCTGATTATTATTTTGTTTTTCATTTGCACCTCTTCTTCTCCTACTTGTACTTCTTGTGCAATATCTTAATTATAGAGCTATCCCAGTGATTTTGGAGACACAACTAAACAAACAATATTTAAAGCTTCATGATGATACTTAAAGGTCTTTTTTTAGAAATTGGATGCATCATTTTGCTGCCTGTTGAATTATTCATCTGCAGACTGCATTTATGTGCGTTCTCTGCTCAGGGGAGGATGTCAGCTGGACCACTGCAAACAGCTTATTAAAGTGAAAGTGTACTGTCTCTTTGATGGGCTTTGAATGAGTCACCCACTCTCCGCCTCTTTATCTGTGAGGCGTCTATATTTATTCTTGATTTTCATCACAATCCCTTTGTACTGTGTTTCCTATTTAGTATATTTCCAATACCTACCCTACCTATAATCCCTGAGCTCTACTTGAATAGGTTTACTCCGCGCTATACCTTCTATACTCACACTTTTGATGTTAACATTCAGAAAGATGTCTTGTCATATCTGTAGCACTTTGGATTCAAGTCTCTGATGTTTAGCCTTTTATCTACTACTTTGTGGAAAAAGCATCTTCTAGGAAACTTCTGTGGCTGATGTGATTGGAGAAATATTCATCCTGAAAAAGAACCACTGATGATAAGTTGCTTCAATGTGCCACAGCTCTCATCAGACAGACCCAGCACAGCAGCACAGCAATCTTTTCATTAAATAGCTTCAATTAGATCTTGTATGATATGATTGTTATTTTATTTTATGGTGCGTAAGTAACAAGCAAAGGAAGCATTTAGAACAAATGAATTGGTATTATTTCATTATGCTGTAGTATTGCTACAGTGGAGGGTTTGTATGGGCAGAACTGACATGACACCTGACTATTGATTTGGTCTTTAGTGTTTGTCGCAAGGCAAAAATACACAATTTTCAGTTTAACAGGGAAATGTAAATGGAAATATGATATATATGATAATCTCAGCCACAGGCTACTGTTTGTTAATGCTGAGATTGGATAACTTATCACTCGCTGTGGGAATTTAATGCATCAGATTTCAGCTTTTCATCACCAAAATAGGAAACGTCAGAAAATATGTTGCAACATTAGTTACGGATTCCTGCAAGAGTGAATTTCCATGATCACATGTGGCACTTAAGACACACAGAGATATAGATTTCTCCAACTTACTGCAATTTAAAACGCACTCATCATCTGTAACAAATGGCCCACCTTCCTCTAATAGTATGAATATACATGAACCTACACGAAAAGGCTGATCTTGTTTAAGCGTGAAGTCGACATGAATTAAGAACACTATGTGCTTTTCCTCTCTATGCTCTATAATGATTTTATATCATTTCTTCTAAGCACCACTGAGCTGTATGGCGGTACTAAGGAGGGGACCCCACACAATCTGGTGAGTGGGGCCCCAGAAAAAGGAAAAAGTGAAGCTGCCATTATGACAAACGCGGAGGGTAACTTGTGATGATTTGTATTGCTGGTGCCGATTCGCTTGGTCTGACTCACAGATTGCCCATATTGCAGGACACTGAGCACACATTTCCTGACTCATCAACACTCCTGCCCTCTGTGACACCACAGTGTACTTTCTCTGGGTGACACATGCACAACTTTGTCTCTATTTGTGGAGACACCTGCTGTTCCCATGCAGAGGCTCTGCCCCCCCCACTCACTCCTCGCTCCATCAGGTCTATATCTAGCTGATAACGAAAATAGACTTACTGCAGACATTATCACAGTGTCAGGGTTTTGGCTTTTTAATTCAGATCATCTTATGTATTAGAGAACAAATGTTATCTAGCAAGAATTTTTTTTTTATGAAGGTTATTAGTGAAATTACCCCCCCAGTTAACAGTTTTCCCCCGTTTTTTTTTTTTTTTTTTTTTTTTTTAGGTTAAATGGCTTTGACCTAAATTTAAAAAACTCAGTGGAATCATGCATGAAATGAGCAAAGTAATGTTCAATAATTTAGATAAGCGTGTTCGGTGACATTTATACATTTTGTCTGCCTGCCAAGTGTAGTAACATAAAATTTGTTCCTCCCACAACCTTTAAGACCAAACAAATCATGTAAAGTAAAAGCTGAAATGAACAATAAACAATAAAAAAAATACTACTTCTGACGTCCAGAAATCAGATATATTTGCTAAAAATTTTAATCAAGCTTCATAAAAAGATAATATATATAGGGTAAGATACTGCTACCTTCTGGGGTAAATTGTGCAGCTGAATATCAGTGTAATAGTTGCACTACAGTGTCCAAGAGAGGGCACTATTACTCTTCATTCAAGTGAGCATTACTTACATTGCAGTAATAAATGCACACTCATGAAGACTTACTTTCTCTCAACATAAAAAAAAGTCCACTTTGTTAACCAACTTTCTTATTGACCTTTTTCCTGTGCAAACGTTTCTTGAATCCACAAACAGCTGATGCTGAATTTGTCGATACTGCAACAGTGGTTAGTGGAAATGAAAGCTATCAAATTTACTATCCCCAACGTGAGTTGAAAGCAAACGGATTAAAAGTTGCCCTTTAGCTTTTTGGCATTTCTCCACCAGCCAAGGGATTTAAAGTTGAGTGGTGTCAGACCGAGTCTGTCTCTCTCTGCTGTGGCGAGGCATCTATTGATCACCTGGCATGAAGACAAAGTCCTTCTCAGTCGCAGTGAACCATCCATCACAGAGATGCCTGGGACACAGTGGAAGAGATAGCATGGCACTGAGGATCCATTATAGCTGAAATAGATCTTATGCTGCAACAAAGATCAATGACCATCATGTCCCTGTAGCTGTTACCCTGCATCAGATCATAATTGTCTGAAGAAGATGGACTGCCATTATTAACTGACCTGTTATTAAGTTATTGTTAACTCCTTAGAATATTCTAGATGAGGCCATTTGTAATTTAAAAAAATGGGGTAGTTTCATGAAAACGAAAACCCTCTTGTCACCTGCACTGATTGTAGCTGGACTCTCACTAATCAGATGAAAAGAATGGGCACAATATAGAGAACTGGTAATTGCATTCAAACATCAACAGAGCAGAATATAAAGTGGGAAAGGCTCTTTCAATTTGAGAACGCTGCAACAGCACCTCTTTTCTTCTGCCATATCCACCATAATATCCTGGCCCTCTAATGAGAAGCCATGAAAGGCTACAGTGTGTGTGTGAGGCTGTTTGTGGCGGCTCCCAGGGGCCTGAGGGGCACGTGACATCATTGGGAGAAATCCAGGACGGTCAGTCAACAACCCTTACTGTAATTTTTCAGCTGTATGATTCCCAGCCATCTGCAAGAGGATGTTCATCTAGAAATCTAGGAGAGGATGTGAAACTTCTGAATAAGGTGAATAAAAAGTGAGAGGGAGGGTGTTATAAAACAACTACTATATTGAATTTCCCTTCAGCTCCCTTGAAGTAACAAAATAAAGCGAACTAATAGGTCTTCCTCTGTTCAGTGTGACTTGACAGGCAATTTTGAACCATCCAAAACTAACAAATGGCTTTGAATAATTACATGTACCGCCGCCTCAGTCATGCACTCTTGCTCTTAGTCGGCTACTTAAGCCAGAAAAATGGAATGAAAATTAAACACTCACAGAGATTCAGGTTCAACTTATTTCCTTGTGCTTCAAAGCACAATTTCACTTTGAGTATTCACCTCCTTCAAATATTTGTGTGGTACCCCCTCCTCTGCAAACTCACCCTCCCCAAATAGCTGTGTCTATGTGTACTCCTTGTTCAGTCAAGTATCTGGAAAATATTTACAATGTATACAGCAGCCATAGGCAGTGTGTTCATGGCTATACAGTCTAAATATTGTCGAATGATTAACCTCGTTCTTTAAGGGGCTGTACACCAGCTCAACCTCTGCCTTTTTAGAGAGGAGGTGGCCTCTACACACAAAAACATCCACAGCTTTGCCCCTTTACCATAAATATTAATGATCTATAAAAAGTCCTCATAAATTAACCTAACGAATTGATAATAATAACTACAAATGTGCGGTTTACTTTTGATAGAGTCTGCATGGAGCATCACACAAAATAATTACTGATAACTTCATAATATTGCTGTAAATTTGGCAGAAAACTGTGTGTTGTAACAGAGAAGTCAAAATACAAAGAAAACATGAGAGAAAATGCATTTTTAGGACCTACAAGTTGTTCTTTTCATATTTTATATTTTAACACCCTGCTTCTCAAACCTGCCACTTTTAGCTGTTATAAACTGAGGATTATTGCTCTGCTGCTGCACTGGCTTGGTTTTATTTTTATTTTTCCTGAAATCTCTTTTTGTACCTTGCTTGAAATGGGCCTAATAAATAAAACTGTCTTAATAATATTTGATGAAAGAAATCAATAAGGGAGCCTGTGATGAAACCTGAAAAATACAAGAAGAATAAACCATGAGAGAAGAGAGAAAAAATATTAATTAGAATAAACATGAAGCACAAAGAAGAATTTTTTATTATTTCCTCCATTAATTAAGCTTTTGCTGAGCCAACAAGACTATTCTTTGCCCTGAACTCCATGTTGCTTTGTAGCAAACTTGATTTATGATGTTTGTCCAGCCTTAAACGCATTAAAACCCAACATACAGAAAATTCAATTTCTCTTTAAAAGGACAAATGATAAATCGCCTGCACCTCCTTAACAAAGGCCTTCACACATGTTTCATCAGCACATGCTTCTCTTCAGATGGGCACAGTGCTGATTTATTCCTCAGGAGCAAATTTCCTGCCCCATAAAAGCAGATTTAAGGAGGAATGAATGATCTTTGCTCCATCCGTTCCTCACCCCTCATAAACCACACACCAACCCTGCCTCCACATCCCTGTCCACAGCGTAGGCTGGAAATAAATTATTGAGTCTATGGGGCTGTTGCCATTCACAGATTCCAGTGTGAGGAGCTTTTAGAAATGATAACATACATCAGTGTTTGTTTATGGAATAACATAATGATCTTGAGGTGACGAAGAGCTTCTCTGTTAGAGCTGGTATGTATTGTCGATTGTGTGATGTGTTTTGTTTTTCGTCTGAGTTTATGTTTTTGTTGGTGTTGCAGTATCAGTGGTTTCTGTGAGTCTGACGACATGGATATCGGGGAGGGATCTCCATTTCTTTTGTCCTCTTAAGAGCCTCTCTGCCCATGCACTTCCTTTAAGACAAAAGAGGAGCCAGAGCTGCTCAGAGGACTGGGCCTTGTTCCTGAGGTGATATGATTAAAGGCTTGTTGTCTGGACTGCAGCCATTCAAATGCCTCGTACACACGACAGCTGCTTTAGTTAATTGAATTGTCAGGGGAGTAGACAGGACTGAAGGTAGCACCAAGACTGATGCACTGAATCAATAGAGTGGCACTTAAAGAAAGTTGGGCAGTGGTGATGCCGAAGAGCCCAAAAGTTGGCTGTTTGTTGAGATTAAACAAGTGATTTCTGATTTCAGCCTTTCAAGTGTAACTAAAGTGATGGTTTGGTTGAGGATTTCTCTTTCCTTTGAATTCTTACTGTTGCTAACCACTGATTTTGTGTTGGTATAAACAACTCTGAATGGCAAGTTCACATGGTTGTTTTCCTTTCATAGTTTTTAATTCTTCCCCACTTATGGATTCTATCTACCATGTGTTAAACTATGGCATTATTCACTGGTGGGTGTGTGCCATGCTATTTATTTTGCTGTGTTTGTGAATTTTATGCTCTATTTTTGGGTTTTTTTTTAAGTTGCATATGTAATATCCGGCTAACTCGTGCTATTGGGTGTCTGCAAGGCTGTACTTAAGCTCAGTGGTGCTTTGAGCTACATGCTAACATCAACATAATAACCAGTCAGTGACAGTACTAGCATGCATAATGTTAACCATGTTCACCGTCTTAACGCATGCTAATTAGCACTGAACACAGAGCACGGCTACAGCTGGACGAATTAGATGTGTTCAATCAGGCTGATGGTGGCACTAGAGGTAAAGTTAGAGGATCACCAAAATCAATATAGGCTTCCGAACATCACAGCAATCCATCCAATAGTCGTGAGATTTTTTTGTGGCCATTTTATGTCCTTTTTATTAGTGCAACATAAAATCGGTTGGAAAGAAGGAGAAGGGGAGAAGAGTACGACGCATTAACGTGAACAAGGTGTGCGCCCTAACCACCTGGCTATCAGGATACCCCAGTTTTGAGATTTTTTAAGTGGCTGGACCGATCAGCTGTCTGACTGACTGACCGACTGACTGACTGCCATGTGGCTGGCAAGGTCAAAAACAAATAGTCAGAAATGTCAATTAAATCAATAATCACTACAATCAGTAAAGTCCCTAGAGCCAAAGATTTGTCCAGTTAGATAAATTAGCACATGAGACAAACTCTGGTCCATTACCAACAAAGTCAGTCAAGGACTGTGATGCTGTGGTGAAATGTTTTTAGAAAATTGAGGTCTCAGAGGAAAGCGGTGATGTAATTGTGGAGAGATGATGTAATTGTCTATCAGTATGATTGCGCTTGTTTGGTTGGCCCATTGATTAATTAAGTGCCCGTCTGCTCAGTTACTATGAGTGCTTTGCAGTTAATGTGATGAAGACATCATTGGCCTTCGGGGAGATCAGGGTCTTGGCTTGGTGAGATTTTATCTACTCGTGAGTTTGGGTAAAATCAATTTAAAAACTTTGCCTCTCCCTGTGCAGCTGACTCCACCCTGCCTGACACTGACCATGAAAACAGGAGTCTGCTTCATCCAGCATAGCGCAAATGCTTTGGAAGTGAACGTCTATCAGATAGCCAGCTGACACTTCAGACCACAATACTTCTTTATTCAATAATCCACGGCAGCATTAATGCATTGTTGTCGCTGCAGACAGTTTATCAAACTCAACAACCTGCTGAAGGAGAGCCTCCACGTCCAGACATTTTTACTCAGGTCAATCAATGCAGCTAATAGCAGTGCAGGGAAAACTGTTGTGCTACGTTGACCTTCCTTTTGTTTGCATACCAGAGGTGATGGGCTCACAAAAGAAAGAATTAGGAGGGAGATGAATGAACTGATTAAGAACTTGTTCAGAGGTCATCGCCTACAGTATGCTAACCCAGGGCAAGGCTCTGTGATTAGGACATTTGTGAAGAATGATGAGCTGTTTGTCTGATGTCTACACCTTGTTTGACCAGCTGTCTTCCAGGAGCAAAGAGAGAGAGAGGGAAGACTAGAGTTGCAAGACTTGTTCAAAGCAAACTCTCACAATGCCAAGAACTCCTCTGTGTTTTGCCTTTAGCCATTTTTTCTTAAAGAGATGATCAAGTAACCAAGAATTTACTTGTGTGACTTGTATCAGTACTGTTTAGTTTTAGGGATTATGGTGATTTTAAAAAGAAAATAAAAAACACCTGCCAGTATTTCCCTCTGTGAACTTGGTGTATGAGAGATCTAGCCTGTACTTGAGACAGGCTGCCACCACACTCCTGGTTCCCTGGGAGACTGGCATGGTCAGCAGCAGTCCTCGCTCCAACCCCCTCCCCCCTTTCCTCCCGCATCCTCTCTCATCCTCTTGCCGTTTCTCCCCCTGTTTGTGAAGGAGGCGTGCGACTGAGGAAGGGGCAGGGCATGTTAGCCAAGGCTGGGGGAGTGGAACTCATACATCAGGCAAAGCATACAAACACACACGTTCACACACGCACGCACACAGACACACATGCTCAGTCAGCGTAAGTGACACAAGTGCTGGCTCCATTCAGCACTGAGTTGACTGACTCGCTGCTTTCCATTAGCCGGTATGCCGCAGAGAAAGAGGAGTTTCACTTTTGGAGCCTATGGAGGGTAAGAATGAATTTCCTAATAATCTGCAGAACCTTTCCACAGCTCACATTTGTATGATTGTGAGTGTTTGTTTGTGTGTCTGTCTCTGTCTCCCTGTTTGATGACTGTGCAGATTCTCTGTCTGTATTTCTGCCAGCATGTTTGCCATTCTATTTATCATAGCAGCTTTGCTCTAAAATGTCTTTTTTGACATTTTTGTGGCTTTCTATTATAACTGGGACCCGATAATGCTGCTGTTGCTGCTTGGTGATGCATCATTAAGGGCTGCATTCTGTATAGTCATGGTGAGGTATCAGATGAGGAGAAGCATAAACAAGATAAGGTAGTGAAATCAATGGAGAGAAAAGTTGCACAAGGTTCAGGTTACAGGAAAGTGTCAGAGAGACCCTGACATCGGTGATGTTTGATGGTTGTGAAGTGTAGCAAACTGTGCACATACTATGAAACGTATGCAGTCAGTTATGCGTCAGTCAGGCAAAGATGTCACTGCATAGTTTGTTTCAGGTGCAATCTATATGCAAGTAACTTCTTTTGATGCTTCCCCATGTTACAGCTATTATTTATTGTTTGTTTGAAATAGAAAAATAAAAATGCGGTACAGTTCAGTGTGATATTTATCTGTATATGTGTGGCCCACTTTAGACTTTACAGATACATAACAGTAGACACACAGTCAGCAAAGTCTTCCTTTAATGGTCAAAAGGTGAACAGGTGCCCCGATGCAACTGCATGCTCGAATGCATTTGCTCAAGGTTGTGTTGGAAGGTGGCCTCAAGAAAGGTTTGGAAATATAACCATTATCTAACAGCTAGTGGAAACACTAATTAGCTAAAGCTGATGTAGGCTGTGCAGCAGTTTCAGTGTAGTGGACACAGTAGTAATTGACATCAATGAATGTGGGCCATTGGCTAAGTGGCGTCAGAACCATAACGCACAAGAATTATAGGTAGGAACTGTATTCAGAAATGAAAAAACTTTCACAACAATTCATTTTATGGGTCCATAGTTCCCTAATTTTTGACCGAGAAGTTTCCTTGCAAAATTATCTGGTATGTCAGCTTGAGCGTCCAATGTGTTCAAGCCATCTCCACTAATTTAGCTGCATTGGACGTTAGCGTTGTCTGTGTTACTAGACAAGCTCTTGATTACTTTGTTTGGTTTTGTGGCGTGATAAGTAGAAGTAAAACGTACCCAAATTTAAATCCTAAAATAGTCCAAATATAACTCAAGCTGAAATTTGAAATGATAGTATTGCATTGGATTTAAGATCAAGTGTCTTGCGACAGACCTGGAAAACCCTGAGTTGTGTTTAATAGACTTATAATTAGTTAATTCCAATTAATTGCTTATGTAACCACAGGAGTCTGTTTGCCAGTGCACAATAGGTCAGCTGAATATTCAAAACTGTCAACAAACAATTATACAATTCAATATATGTGAAGAATATAGCTCCCAATAAAAAAAATTATTGTTGTTTATGTATATTTACTTGGCTGTTAAGGTAGGGTTTCTTTCAATAATGAGTCATTCTCATGGGCCACCATGTCCAGATTCAATGCCGGCTGTTTATTTCATAGTGGACAGTTTAACATCAAGTGTCTATATGAAGAAAAAACAATTTGCCTTTCTGTTTTGCTTTTAGCAGTGGTCATGAATGCCGTTGTACTTGGCATTTGGATAAGTCAGTCTGATTGCTCACATCAGCAGGTGATCTGTAATACACTCTGCCCCCCTGCATCCCATTGGCATTCACTGAAGGAAACGCAGCCCCTCTGTTCTCTGCAGTCCAGGTCTTTCTTGGACACAGCACGCTTTATAATTTTGGCATCAACTGTTAACAAGGCTGACACTTAATTTGAAGCGTTATGTGTTATGCTTTTTGTTTTGGTTTGAGTAAGTTGTGGTTCTTTTTACTATCACAGGCAGAACACTTTTACTGGCTATTTTGAGGATTGTAATTTGGCAGCAGAAATGTTCCTTAGAGAAATGTGACCATGATGTTGCAACACTGAGCTTTCATATCCTTTTAATGACAAGTCTCCTAAGTGTTCCTTTAACATTTACAAAAACACGCCTGTTGTCACATGAGAGATATTAGAAGCATTTCTGTTTGCTTACTGTGTAGCTCACAGCGACCATCTCCCCATAAACCATGAAAACCATGAAATAGACAGAGTTACAGTCTGGGTCTTAGAGGATTCAATGCAGTTCCAGTAGCCTCAGTGACAACACCTTCAGGCAACATGAACAATGTATGTTGTAGTGTTGATGATGGAAGAATGCTTGTCAGTGCTGTTCAAAAACAACCAAGTGGAAAACCCCATATTGATGTAGATGGCAGTCTGTAGTCAGCTGATTTTTTAAGTAGACAAGCTTATTTGAGTGTAACTTAGTTTTTCCCAGTGTTAAACAGCTAATGGTGAATGGTCATGGGAATATATCAAAATATAATAAAATGTTTAAATGTTTAATATATTTTTTAAATAAAATAAAGGCTTTGGAAATGCTAAAGAAAAACTTTCTGACACCTAGTTGTTTTCTAGGATTTTGTCTATTTGATTGTGTTGAATACTGTACCATGGACAACAGGAACACACAACACAGAAAGGGTCTTTTTGTTTGACAAAAGCAAATGTTTACATGACAAAAGATGATTAGACTGCAAGGCAGGGCTACTTGAGAACAGGAGGCCATTCAAGTACCTTTCCAAGGGCAGTGGCAAAACAAACAGGAGATGTAGGGTAACCAGAGGGCTCTTCATTGCCTACTCAGTCAGTTCACCTTGCATATTTGCTTTGACATTCACATTCATATTCACAATAGCAAGCCATCTACGAAGAAGAATAGGGAGGGAAGGCATTGGGTGAGCCACAGTTAATTATCTAATGCTCATGGGACTGACAGTTGTTAACTGAACTTTGCCCTGATTAAAGAATGAAAACGTCAGGGATGTTTCATCAAAGAAATTTGGGAAGTCCCTCTGTGCTCCATATGTCCAGCTTGGCCTCCTCAAAACAGGTGTGTTGTTGCAGTTGTGTTAGACAGTTACAACTTCATGCATCACAACACACACCAATTGGTGTAGAAGATAACACCAAAAAGAGAGAAAAAGATGGTTGACTGCAGCACAATACAATAATTAATCTCGACAATAGTCCTGGTAATATAAGACCCTATAGAGACACAATATCAGTAGATGGCAGTAAACTTTACAGAGGACATGCATGCTGTAATTTTAGGTTTAAAGGTTTTTTTCAAATGGAAATAAACACAAAAAGTATCACATGTTCTTTATCTAGTCAGTTTCCCTGTAGCTGCATCCTTTTCTTTCATTCTTTCTTAATAAACAATTTGCCAAAAATATCTTGATGTGCAGCAGATTTTATCAAACAAGCAGGTCAAAGTGAGTCACTCACCTGACTTTGTCAACAATTCCTGTGGCTGCAAAAAAAAAATCTTACCCTGTGAGGCAGTTGAATAGTTTGCTTGAAGTGTTTAGGTAAAAGCGTTAACACGGTAAGTCATTGCTCATATAATGGCACAGCAGGAAACAAGATGAAAACTCCAAACTAAGGCACCGTGAAAGTAATTGAAACTTGCACTAATGTGTGATTTTAAAATGGTTGATGTCATTACATTGTCAAGAAGATACATTTAGATAAGAAAATAACATTCATTGTCACATCACACCGGTTAAATGAAAACCAGTGGTCGACCACATACCATCACAAAACAGAAGAACTCTGATCATAGCACTGACAACGACATGGTTGTTGTAATCGACAGTGCAGCGGCAACTCACAGTCATCGTAGCTGTGTGTGTGCGCGTAGACCTGTTTACAGTATTTGTGAGTTCTGAATATCGTTCAGAAATATTGTGGGGACTGACAGCTTTGTGGGGACCTAAATATTGGTCCCCACAAGTTTAACCGGTTGTTTGAGGATTAAGACTTGGTTCTAGTTTTGGGTTTAGTTTATTTTAGCGTTAGGATAAGTTCTCCAGTTGTGAGGGTGAGGGGCACAGGAAAGGATACTGTTAATGAAATGTCCTCTTGAAGAGGACAGGAGTAAAACTAGGACGTGTGTGTTTATGTGTGTGCGTCTGTGTTTTCACCCACACTGTATTCTACTGTACTGTGGCTAAATGAGGACATTCAGCCACTTCACGCTGATTCCTCTGTCAATGGGCTCTTTCAGCCCACACTGGATTGAGATACATGATACAGTCTCGATCTGGTCACATTCAGTATTGTTTGACATTGTTTCTTATTACTACCATGAGTGTTATTTGTCAAGAAATTGTTCAGTATTGCTCAAGGCTTCGCATATCTCTCTGCAGATCTATTTTTGGCAATATCCATGCACCCTTAATGGCTAACAGCAAAGAATATGCGTTTATCTAGGTGTTAATGAGAGAAAGACCTTATTCAGAATAAACTGAATGTTACACATGATGCATTCATCGAGGGGTCCACCTTTCTTGTTTCTGCTGAACAAATGTCAGTTTGTTGCTCAGTCGTTCCACCACTTTGTTCCAGACTGAATTGTCTCAACAATTAACCCATTTGATGGATTGCCATGAAATTTTGCAAAGAGACCCATGTTCCCCAGGGGATTAACTGCCTACTGACTGTTGATCCCCTGACTTTTCTCCTAGTTACACAGGAAGGTTGACATTTCTGGCTTGAAATATCTTGACAACTGGATGGATTGCTAAGAAAATTTTATGTCTCACATTATAATTTGTAACTACTTTTGTGATCCCTTAACTTTTCATCTACGCGGTGTTAGAAACTCTTGAACCTACTTTAACCTTAGAAGGTTTTAATGCTAGTATGTCCACCTTTTGTTTTCAAAAGTGTGTTGTTTACTGGGTGCTTGATATTTTCATCTCTGTTTTGGTTGGAGAGAGTATTAAACCCAAACTTGACAGCAACACAGGACTTAAGTCAGCATGTTCTTAACTTGTGCAGGGCGAAATGGGTGTAACGCTGACTATGACTCCACCAAAAATTATCAGAGCTGTAGGGAAAAGGAATCATTTCTGTGCAAGCTGGGTTCTTAGGTCATGTTCTTAGCATTATTTCCACAACAGTGATTAATACAAATGGCTCTCATTTAAAACTTGTGTTATGATATACGGACCAGCAGCAATGACCTTATGCTTTTGTATGATACCTCTCTTTTCTGAGGCGAGGAAGTATGATAGAGGATAGTTTCCCATGTGTTTTCATTCGGTAATGTCTTTCCTCTCGTGAGGATGATGTGAATATAACACGCAGCGAACCTTTTAAAAAATGAAATAGTGAAATGCTGTATTGAGCGCCTGGTCTGTGTGATCTTCCCGGCATGGTCGTAGGCATTTTATTATCATTTGGTAAGCGCTGTGTTGCAGCTATCCTAAATTTTGAGTGCTTCTTATATTTCAGATATAGAATTAGCGCTGCAGCAGATTGGTGGTTAAACAACAAACTTGTTTGCTTTAAGCTGGATTTCCTCTGCCATGAGCAGTGTTGCTGACTTGATGTACATACACCACAGGCCTCAGCTAATTTTTGAAGTGAGGAAAACATTTCAAAGTTCACCAGAGGAGGGGGAAATTGCAGGCCACACTCAAAGTCAGATTAAGTTGAAAGAACCAATTGTCAAGTGGCACGGCTGCTGACACGGTGATGGCCCAGGGTTTCTGAGACCCGCCTTGAGCCTCTTTATCCCTCGATGATGATTGTGTCCATGGCAACCAGCTTTCACTTGATACCTAGCTGAGAATGTAGAGGAAGCATGAAAAACAATTTGTGAGTATATGTCTACCACGTACTGAGCTGCAGTTCCTCTCCATTACATGTTGTGTTTCTAAATGAGCTGGTTTGGCTTGTTTTTTAATTTTAAAAAAATAAAAACTAGGCTACACACTCTGTTTTTACTGTGCAAATATGAATCATAGCCCACAAATTCATTAGCACAGGCTAATTTGTTTTAGCCTACTTTTGTCCACTTCACCCATTCTCCCAGCAAGGGACAGAGTATGCTTTGTATTGCTGATACGGCAGAGAGCTTTTTGTGACTTGCTGTTGTCAGTGTTTCTGCTTCTTCTTCTTTATCTGTGCGCTGTCCTTCTCAGTCCAGGTTTGCTTTACTTTAGTAATGAAATGTCCTAGTGACACAGCATTTTAATCATTGTTGAGTGTACGACAGATCTTTCCTGATCCCAGTTGACACTTAACAAAATGTTGAGAAAAAGTGTGGACTGTACAGTGACTGATAGAAATAAAGGCAAGAGGCTTTTCTTGTCTTTTCTTTGTCTTGAATTACTCTTGTCCCTTATCTGAAAACAAGTCATTACACAACTCACATAATTTTTCCTTTGCTCTTAGCAAGTTGTCAGCCAAGTACAATATTTGTATGAATGTGTAGACACAGTTTAGCAAAAGAAAAGAGGACATAATGTCCATTTCATAATCTTAACAAATTGATCCCTTATCTGTCCCAGTATGTTGGTAGAAGGTCTCAGTTCTGGGGTATCATATTTTGTTTTGCTTTATTGCAAATTTCCTGTATTCGTTTTGCTATTTCAGTTTGGAGCTTTTATCCAATAATCTTGACACACCCTAGTTGATTTCATTTTATGGGAATCCCATGAAACCTGAGAATGGGTGAGCAGCACAGGATGAGGTTTAGAAAATGTTATTCTTAGTGATGCACTACATATGAAAACAACTTTCGCCTCCTCACACTCAGCTCCACATGAACAGAGCCCTTAAGTATTTTAGCTCTGTCCTAAGGACCAGTATGCATTCCACTTAACAGCACACACGTCTCTCAGGCTCAGTGAAATGAACACACATGAGTGATTTTAGATGGAGGCACCCTGCCATATCCATCACACTGTCATTAAAAAGTCACATGGAGTTTAGAGGGGTTAACAATGATGAGTGATCTTGTGCTCTGAGGGGAATCATGCCACAACCTACTGTAACAACAGGGTTAGGGTTAGTGTGTTGGTTCATGTCGCCACAGTACAGAGACACAAACCAACAAAGACCCTGGAGACTGCTTCCTCTCACTAACGCTGGTTCCTGGGAAGGAGGCAGCGTCAGTCTTTCATTTATCTGATGTGAATTTCTCAAAAGAAGAAGTACAACTGTATTTACTTTTGTTTCTATTTTTGGCATTTCCTGTAATTTATTACTTTTTAGATTCACGCAATTGTGTGCAGACATTCATTAACCCCAGAGGTTATCCCTTAGGTTAGCAGTTTTAACTTTTCATTAAACATAAAGTTTAAACTACTGGATGGATTGCCATTCAATTTAGGCATTTACATTTCCCTCTAGATGAATTATAACCTATAGTGATCCTCTGCCTATCTATCTAATGCCACCATCAAGTCAAAATTTCAATATTGTCCAATACTTTTGTTTATGCCTAAGTACGTGCTCAGTTAATGACACTTTTTAGTTTGTGGTTAGCAGTGATAAATACATTTTAGTATGCTAGCACACTGAACTACGTGTTTCAGCTGGAAGGAGGTGTTGATGATGCCCTATATCCCCTATTTCTTTTGGGCAGATTGGAGGCTACACTGAGTCACTATTGGAAAGTGACAGGACAGGCCGGGGCTAGCTGGTTAGCATGCGAACTTCAGTAGAAAAAAAGACGTGATAGAGAGTTAAAATCAGGTTGCTTCCCACTGCTGTTGGCAAGTAAAGGAATGAAATTTGATGATTCTGAACGCACAACATTTTTTTTTCATACTGTACTATTTGATGTTGACGCTGGCTATGTAGCAATAGCCAAACATGCATGTAATCACCCTGGTACATGCTTGTTGACTTTTAATCTTGTTTTTGGTTATTATTCCATATTTGTTTGTTCACTCCTTCAGGTGCATCAAACAAACTAAACATGTTGGGGGAAAGATGAGTCCCAGTCAAAAACAAGGTGGGCAGCAGTCAGAGGGCCAAATGCGGCTTGAGGGATAGATACAGTCATAGGAGACAGAATCAGCTGCTGAAGAAAAAAAAAAAACAATGTTAAATTAAACTAATAGCATTAGGATTCTTTGTATTATGTATCTCCTTTCTGCTGTTTGGTGGTGTGTGAACCTGAGAATTTGTGATGAGGTCAACAAACAGCACCAGAGGCAGCTGCAGGAGCCCATGAGACACATACTAAACATTCCCTTCTTCCTGTGTCACCACCACCACCAGTCATCACAAGAGACAGGCCTGCAGCCACGAATCACTCCGTGGACAGCAGTTATCAGTGTCAAATAACCACTTTGTTGCCAGATTTCTGAGGTAAAAGTGCATCATCTCAAGAGAAGCTGTGGTATGTGATTAGGATTGTGATGTTTCCTGATTAGCAGAGCAAAAGTATTTGGTCTTTCTCCTTGTGTACTTAGATTGTTAAGATCCTGTCTGGACTAAATATCGTGATGAATTGTTTTCTGGTTAATGTTTGGTCTGGTTGTTCGCCATGACTTTCACCTGCCAGACAGTGCCATCTGTTGACAGAAACGGGATCTTGCATTCTTATCTTTGGAGCTCTTAACACTGCATCATCTGACTATTGTTACCGCTCAAATCTGTTTATCCAGAGTAACTTAAGGACAGATGATAGTTTATTCTTGACTGTTGGTGAGTAATGAGCATCATAGTGCAGATTCAAACCAGGATAAGATTCATTTTGTCTCAGGAAACACAAGGCTAGTAATCATCCTTTCATCCTTGAAAATGCTACAACAGATGGCAGGAGTTATTTCAGGGTAACGTTGCCCACTGCATAAGCAACTCTCTCTCAGTTCAGTTGACTTTTTATAAGTAGTGTGGAGGCTCCACTATCCCTCTGCACTTTCCCCACTTAAATTGGTCTGAGTAAACTTCCATGCATGCAGATAAGAGTGTGGAAACTATTGGAAAGTGTGGGATTCAGTCATATGCCACCTGGTGCTGATGTGGTGGAATTTGCCTACTGTATTTTTTTTGTTGTTGTTATGAGCATTTAGCTGACTTTTTAAGATGTATTACAAATATTATAATATAATATTCCAAACACAGATAACCAAAATGTCATGACATTGAGTTTTAACTTGTGGGCAATTAATACTGTTCATAAAAGCTTCACTCTGTTTTTGATCTTTTTTTCAGAGTGGACAAGACATTCTCCAAGGCCAGAAGCATATGGTGAGTTTCTATTTTCTTTTTGCCACGGAACAAGGTAAATAATGGTAGAACAGCAGTTAGAAACCAAATTGTCCTCAAAATTGGGAAAGTTTTTCATTTTATTTTTATTTTATTTGACCACAGTTCTCTCTGGAGCAGTGTTCAGTTTCACTGCCACAGACTCGTCCATTAGGTTTTAAATGTGTGAATCAGTCCACTGAGTAGAGTGTAAATAAGATGAATGTGCCAGTAAATGTGGAGCAGATGGGCAGCAGTAGGGAGAAAGATACAGATAGTCCATCCTGCCATCTCTGCAGTGCTGGCAAGGTTGGAGTACTGCTGTGTGCGGCACGTGCAGACAGGCAGGGAGCTGAGCGTGCACACCTCCTGCCACTGCAGATAGACCACTCAGTTTCTGAAAGCTTTAGGTGTGGTGGCATGAAAGTCTGGCCTTGACTCCCCTCAGTCTGACTGCAGCAGGTTAAGCAGTGCTTTGCTGCAGTATCATCGCTCCTTCCCTCTGGAATACAGATACAGCAGGATCTCTTTCCCCAGCCAGGCCTGTGTTATTCAGCAGCGACTGGGTTTGTTTGCAGAGACTGCAGATTGACTGTCGGGCTCCCACTGCAACAAACCGCACCTCACGGTAAAGGAGGAGACAAGAGACACTGGTGGAAGGTGAAGATGGAGAGGACAAGAGAGGATATAAAGCAACACAGGAGATAAAAGAACTGTGGGTGTGAAGAGGAGGAAGGGTAAAGGAAGTGTGTGGATGACGTGACGTGACAGGAAGAGAAAGAGGAGAACCGTAAAGTGTGATGTCTGCATAACAAAATCCATTTCGGTCTAGTCACACTTGGCTGTCTCAGCGATGCTCAAACAAGGAGGACTTCCTCAGCTTGATGAATTTGGAGGATTCGTCCCATTGTGTTAATAGAACTTGAATTATAACATATAATCAGTAATCATTCAGTTTCATGCCCAGTAGGACAGATCAATTTCTAAAAAACAACCTGAGGTGCTGGGATGAAGTAACAGTAGAAACAGCATCAGATAAACAAACAGCTGCTTTTAGAGAGATTCTTTTCTATATGTAGCCTGAAGACAAAGTTAGATTTAAAAAAAACTTAGAAAGCCACAGTCAAAATCTTCCTTCAGGAGTTTGGTTGGACATGATGTGACCGGAAATTTGAACAGAGGGCAAAAAATCTCAGAACAACCCTGCAAAATGCCGTGCTCTCCTTTCCGAATTGGAAGGCCAAGAAAATTCTGGTGAGTTTCCTCTTGACAGTTTTGATGATAACTGCATGACCCTGGAATTAAATGGAATAAGAATGTACTGCACCTGCCTTTAATTTCTCTAAAGCTGTCCCATGGCCTTAATCAAGTCAAAGAAGCCAAACTGTGTATTCCAACAACATACTGAGGATTATCTGTATCATTTCACTATCCCGCTCTGGGACTGATGCTTTGTTTAGAGGTAATAAGTTCTCAAAACAATGTAAATCTACTCCGTAAAGGGGTGACACCTAACATGCTTCATGTGTTTAATGTTACGGTTTTGATCCCTCAACTCTTGTTTTTGATTAAATGTTAAATGATCATCTTCCACCCGGTCATTGTGGGTCATACACAATAAACAGATGATCCTCAAGCCACGTCTCGGCTCTCCGCGGGGGAGGATTGTAATTGGTTGTAATCCTGTCTTGCTAAGCTCCCCTGATGGGAGGAAATGGGAGAGGAGGGTTGGTGTGGATAATGGCTATACTGAGATGTTGTATAAGAGCCTCACTCTCTCTTTCCTACACACATGGAAACATATATCCAGACACAAAGTGCACTCTGCCTCTGTGTCCCCGGAACATGATGGATTATCGTTGCAGGCTGTCTGTTGTGTAACTTCCTGCCCATTCTTTAAAACAACTTGGCCACTGATCCCACATTGTTATCCATGCTTCAGCTCACCTGAACTTAATGCAGCACAGGTCTGCAGCTTTTTTTTCTCTCAGAGAGGAAAAATTCTGACTAGACATTTCAAAAACTTGACATCAGTTAGGATATCAGCTTGTCTGTGTTTTAAAATGCAGTAGAAAGGATGAAGGAGCCTTTTCTTACCTCTCACACCCATTTTGAAACATATGCATCTTTGTTAGAGGTTGGTGTTGGCTGTCATAACCTCTGCCCTCTAGTGGCAAACCTGAGAACATGCAAGGCGCAGGTGCTAAAATAATAAGGAAGAGGAGGAAGAAAGTGGTGAATTCAGAATCTAATGAGACTTTTTGGGGTTTTAAGTGTGTGCTTTTTATAATTCTTCCTTTTCTTTGAGTGACCAAATATCTGCTTTTTTGCTCAGTAGGTACTGACACTCCAAAAACAGGTTATTTTAATGCAGCTGGATGACCTTGCTATTTATTCCAAATTGTGTGAAGTAACTCCTTATTCTATTTTTATGAAGCTGTCTAAATTCTAGGCCTATTTCATCCTGCGTGTCCCGCCTCTGCCCATAAACACTTAAGAGGTGTCACTGTAAACACTCCTCTGTTTGTGTTCACTCATTTCCCATGAGGTGTCACTCTGCATCATCCTCTGTCTGTCTCCTCTGCACATGCGCTCACCGCTGCAATGCAAAGCCAGGGTGGGTGTCAGTTTGCTTGTGCACGCTCATCTGTGTATGTCAAGCTGAGTTGTCTAGAGAAGCGGACATAGTTGGATAGCAAACTGTCAAGCCCAATCAGGCTAGACCGTCTCTCTGTGAGTCTCCTGCTGTCTGACTAAATATAGTGCAGAAGTGACAAGCTCGCCCCTGGTTCTACCCATCTCAATAATCCAAATCCTAACATGTCATCCACCATCCAGCACCAGCACAAGATGTCTCAAATAACGTAAAGCTCAGATGACGGCAGAGTGTTGAGACGGGTGCCTGGGGACATTGACTGGACAGTTCCCTTTTACTTTATCTTATTGATTCTTGGAGCTTTTCTGTGGCAAAGTTGTTTAAAGGTTGATCCCTTTGCCTTTTGTTGCAGCTGTTCGATCTTCTGGTTTAAGAGACAGAGCTTCAGGTATTGAAGGGGCAGCGGAGGTCTTTGTTCCTTAGTATGTGAATGGGTATATCCCTGATTATATATTTGTGAGATGTTTGGATATGTATATCTGTTGTGGAGCCTGTTCATTGACACTTGTCATGCAGAGGATGGTGTGGGAAAAGGCTGAGTCCAGGGCTTTGTACAATCTACTTCTGTCCTGCTCTTTCTCTACCAGGGAGATTAAATTCTTGCCCAGCGAAAAATTTTGAACAGTTCCCTTGGATGTTTTCATTGATAGGAGGGATGTGCACTCTATCAAACTGCATACACCAGTGGCTCTAATATCAAACATAAAAGAGCACACAACGATCTCATGGTGACCTTCTGTTGTTGAAATGGCACATCTGCATCACTGTGATTTCCCCAGGGTGTGTGTTGCCAAGGAAATCTGGACAGTAATATTGTGAGAGATAAGCAAGCCTGAAATCAGGACCTACTGGTAGAATGAACATGCTTTATTCAAAAACACCTGCTGTAGCTGGCCTGTTAATGCATATTGAATATGACCAGCTGTCAAGGGAGGTGTGAGCTCCAGAGAACCCATTAAGGAGCCTCCTTACGCATCAGATCCCACAAATATTTTATTATTTATAATTCATAGCATGTAGCATTTAATTGTACTCGTCAAAGCTTTTTTTCTATTCTTGCCTTGAATGCAGCCATATAGCATAAGAACATGCTCATACCCTCGAGTGAAAACTGTGTTCTAGTATCTCGATAAGAAAAACGAAAAAGCATTTCCATATCAGCCTGTTTGCATAAAAGGACTTTTAGAGGTACAGTTCCCTTGGGAACAAACAGCCTCTCAGAATTATCTGCTTTTTGAATTTTGTCCAGTATTTGTTTTTGCCTGATTGTGGCAGCATTAACTTTTATGGTTGTAGGACAAAAGGCACTCACGGGTTAGTGTTTTTGAAAACAGGTTACTTCTCTACATAGACATCACTCAAAAGATCATATAAAATGTTATGTTACATATTTTGTACATTTATGTGGCAGAAGCTCCATCAAAATTGACATTGACATTTTTTGCAGGAAATCGCATCTTTTCATCAGGAAATTTTACCTTTGAGGATCAAAGTGCAGTCACATACACACAAAACAAGTAACTGATACATGTGGCACTTAGAGAGATGGTTCCACACCAGGGACAATTGTCCTCCCATTTGTTTGAGTGTTTCAGGTCCATCTGACGGGGTTGGGAGGGATGGGCCAGAGAGCGGGGCAATTCCAGGATCTATTTATGTGATAATTCCCAGTACATGTGTTCGTTATATCTCTGGCTGTTGGAGAACTGATGACAGGCAAGGCAGCAGGTGCTGTTACTTCATGATGTGTTTGGATAAATCAAATAGGGAGACACGCTCCTAATGTCCGAGAACTGACCGCTGAAGTCAGTTTTTAAACATATTATAAACAGTGAAAAGCATGAATGAATTATGCTTGGAGACAGTACCTATGAATTAATTGAGGTCAAACATCTGTTTAGGAGGCAAGGAGTGTATAGAGTAGTATGAGTCATATTTCTCAAAAACCTGGAGAGACATCTGTTTTAATTCATAACAATATGGAATTGAACCCTTTGTAAGTTACACCATTATTTCACCACTGAAATATCCCTATTGAGTGAATTGCTCTGAAATTAACTGTCAGCTTTATCCTGATATTTTTGTTAAAATATTGACAACTATTGCTGTATAGTTTAGAGATATGTAGGGTACACAGCCTTTTATTCTAAACTTTTCTATCCCTTTACTGTTAGTGCCACAATCAGGTCATAATTTTAATTGGTGAATTGGAAGGAAAAAGAGATAATAGTGTACATCGTCATAAACATGCTCTTCTGTCATATCTGCTTTAAGCCCCCCACCCCACCCCTTCACGTTGCCCCATTACCCTGTTCAAAACAAGTCATTTGGAAAAAATGCTGCATGATTATCAAACCAGTCACAATCACATTCACAGTGGGATTCGGGTATACTGTGGAGAAATCATGGTGGGGATGGAAAGTTTCTGCAAAAGTTAGGAAGCAGTTGGCACTCCTACTTTGCCTTGCAAACAAACTGTGGGCTTGATTAAACACAGCCAATTTGTTTAAGACTGACTGGGGGCGGGTTTTAACAAATCTAAAAACAGCAGGAGAATCTTCAGACCCACTGCATCCAACACTGACTGTTTGCACGAAAACATTTCTGTTGCTTTATCAACCAATGCTCATGATAAACCAAAATGATTTATAATATCATATTATATGATGTTTTTATTGTAAAACAAATACAGTCTGTGAGAACTGTGAAAAACTTTATTAGTGAGAAGAAAAAATACATAAAGTAACCTTGCACTAAAATAACCACAGTGTTTCTCACATATAGACAACAAATCTTCCAACCTGAATAACCATATAGGTCGTTTCCTTCAACCCCCTGATATGAGCCAAAGGAGTGTCTCCTGAAACAACGCCTCTATGGCGGCTGACTGAACCTTTGTTGTCATGGTTACCATAATAACGTCTATTGCTTGGTTAGGTTTATGCACAAAAAGTAGGACACTTGGTTGTGTTTTGCATTAAAATAACTACTTCCTCAACATTAGATGACCTTTGTTGTCATGGTACAATAATAATAATAACAACAATAATAATAATAATAATAATAATAATAATAACACGGTTAACTTCGATTCCCATGTAACTTTCACATGGGAATTGAACACCTCTCTCCTGTGTCACATTACTGTGTTTTGTGTTTTCATCCACCCCAATGTCATAATTAGTGCAGATGTCACCTAACAACAAAATATACCTATGGGACATAATAACCTGCTGCTGCAAAAATGACCAATGGGCTTGTTTTTTTTTGTTTTGTCAGTGTTCAAAAAGACCAACACGCTTTATGATGATTATTTGTTTCTTGTGTGTATGAAAATGCAGAAAGTAAATTCTGCTGGAACGGTGACTTTGTGTGCAGAGAGCTCAGATATTCAGTACTGTTTTGCAGACAACTCCTGCGGCTGCAATTCACCGCCACCCGTGCCCCGTCCTCCCCCCTACGTGAGGTCGACCACCGCTAATTAAATCTCAACCTGTGGGAGACACTCAGCGGTTATGCATAAATAACCATTCATTCATATTTCACAACAGCAGCCATCTTGCCTGCAGGACCTCTGACATGATGTGGGTGTATAATGTGTCTATGATTGGAGACCTGAACGTTGAACTGGCCTTTCTTCTCACTGGCTGGTCACCCTCCCACATGCAGCCTTCACCATAATCATACAGATAACATTCCTTGGTGCTTGCTGGGATTATTTTGGACCAGAGGCAAATTTCTGTTTTGTTTGTGTTCAGATATATCACTAAAATTTCACAAACAATGAACACACAGTGGCTGAGTCTTGATTTGTCTTGCTGTAATCTTAGGATCCAGCTAACTCAAGCTATTATTTGAGTTTGTGTCTTGAAGGGGATATTATTATTATTTTACTTGTCCTGTGAGAAATAGCCACTGAAAGAAGCTGAAAGTGAGAGAAGGTAGGAGGAGATGGGTAACTTTCAGGACAGCAGCATTTCTCAGAGGACATGGCGTGGGGGGCAGGGAGAGGCACCACAGGCCATTTCAGCGGGCTAATGGGATGGGAATCCCTGGCAGCGGGGCTGGTCAGAAGGGATTTACTGTGGGATTCTGCAGAAGACACCGGAGCAGGGAGGGCACTATCAATTTAAAACCAACTATCCCCTTCCACACAAAATAAAAATAAAGCTCAGGATTTATTCTTTCTCTGCCATTGTGTTATTTCATTGGCATACAAGAGGGTCCCATCATCAGTCAGGTCCCAGACTCTTATTCTAAATGCATGTGGCCTTGATTTGATAGGAACCAGCTGCAATGAGCCATGTTAAAATGCCACTCGGTGCTAATCAGATTTTAAGCAGGACATATAAGCGAAATCTGCCTGCTCTTATCCAATAATGTGTTTTCATATATAAGCACTATTGACAAAGCTTTCACAAACAACATGTTCATTTTTTTTTTAACCCCTCACCTCCTGGTGCTCAGCTCTTCCACACAAAGCCGGACCCCATATATACCATCTGCAGTCTTTGCTCAGAGTTAAAAAAAAATGTCTCATTACAACAAATCACTGCTAATCTGGTCATTGTTAAAGTTTTGTTTCGTGACATAATAGAGTTTTTTACTAGTGAGCTTTGGACAGTGAGAGGATTATTGGGTTTTGTTTATCACAATACACAGCTCTTGATGGTGCAGAGTCTGAGGACTGTGCTGTAATCCCTTGTTATCTCTTCATGTCTGACACATACGGCACACACAGACACACACACACACATACATGCACACAAATCCATACATTTACTTTAATATTAAGGTGCATGGTTGTTCGCTGAGAAGCTGTCTAAGGAACGATGAGTTGACGCTCTCAATGCGTGAGAGTATTATTCAGCAGGGATTACGCAGCAAAAGGCGCCACCAGTGACAGTATTCACAGGTCTGCTGGGAACTGCTGATGGTAGCTTAGTGGAGGAAACGCACATGTTCACTGGGGATTGAGTGAGACTCATTACAGTAATTAAAAACCTTTCCACACATGCTTTCTCATCCTGCACCAAGAGCAATAAGGTGGTTGTGATGCATGTTCATCTTTGCGAGTATAATCTATGGCATAACCACTTTGGTCAAGTCATATCATAAAGAGCATGAATGTGCATGTGGGTGTATTTTTTCATGTGTGGCTGATGTGGTTGCTACAACAACAGGCCTAGCTGGCTCGTGAGGCAGTGTGGGGATTGAAGGCAACCCCCGTTTCCCTAATCATCCCAGATATCCCTTCTCTTTCAGAGCAGCAGACTTCAGTTTCAGTTTCCCTAAATAGGTGGTGGAGGAGGGTCTCCCGCTTTGAAGGGGATAAGCCTTATGGTGGTGATGGTGGTGGTTGGCTGGTGGGTTTAGAGTTTCGAACAAGTACCAGGCCATGTGTGTGAGAAAAGGCTCACAGGAGGGTGGAGATGGAGGAAGTGACAATCAAAGAGCGCATATGTGTGTGAGAGAGATGGAGTGGGAGGAGAGAGAGGGAGGGAGGAGAATCAGCAGCAGAGAGGATGCTCATTCAGAGTGTGCAGTGGTCTGAGGAGCTGAGAGTGAGACCAGCAGGAGAGCAACTGATGGGAAGCAGAAAGTGAGCTGACTGGACTTGTGAGAGAGAGAGAGACAGAAAGAGAGAGAGGGGGAGAAAGGAGATAACTGTGAACGAGAGAGGGAGGAGGGTGGAAGGGAGAGGAAGTGAGACGCTTAACTAGAAGAGAAGCATAGACAGTGAGTCATCTGCCTGAGTGCTGGTCACTGTCCGGACTTCCCAGGGAGCACCCAGCGCACGGCTGCCTCTGTGTGAGTAAGTTTGCTGCTCCGCTCCGCGCAGGACATCAGGTCACCCAGATGACAACAGTGTGAGTTCTTCACGCGGCTGATTTCTGTGGTGCATCGCTAGCCAGCTGGGGTGTGTTATGTAATTTGTTTTGGTGTTGGGATGAAGCCATGGCTTAGTGCTGCAAACTGATCTGGAGGAGGGCTTATATGGTAAAGCTACACATAGGAGGCAGGTGTGGTGAACAGCAGTAAGTAATGTGTGCCGCACCACATGAGGAGTTTGAAATAGATTGGATTCCCCTGTCACCTTTACCTTAATGTGTGTTTTTCTGCTACTTATTATTTGCCAGAGTGGGATATAGATGTGTGTCAAATTCTTATTTGCTGTGTGCTTTGTGCAGTATTAGTGTACACAACACATTCAGACTTTGGTCCCTTTTTTAACATCTATTTTTAAACCAACTGTTAGAAAAGAAAACATTTCCCTTCTCATAAATAACTAAGTATGTGTGTCTTGTGTGTGCGCTGCATCCATCTATTGTGCATCAGTTCTAATTAAGAGTTCAGGGCAGCTGATGCCTTATCGTGTCCTGCTCTCCCATGGGAGAGCTACTGTTGAGGCTCTTCACTTTGCCTTGTTCGTGTTTATTGCACCTCCTGAGAAAAGGGCTTCTATTCGTAATTGTTCCCGGTTACATTAAGGTGATGCAGGACTTTTCCTTGCTTGAAGATCCATTTCTTGTGTAATAGCAGCATGTTAGTGATTCGTGCTCTCTTTTTATATTTGATTAACTAAGTAAGTCAGTGGATGTGACTATCTGCAGCTCCATGCATTCACTCATATAAATGGATGCTGTGTCAGTGTGGGCAGTCTCTTTATGCTATTTACCTTTGAAATTTTGAGTTGAAGAGTTGTGTCTCACTGAGTAATTAAAAGCATTGAATAACATTTCTCTATTCATGGAAATTAGTGCCTCTTGTACACAGCACTTATTAGATACACAGATTGGAATCATATTTTACTCTGGCTTCTTTGACCAACACATACAGCAATATACTTTTCTCACTTTGCATTATCTATGTTTCATGACCATTATAGGGCCACTTTCATAGCAATCGATCACTTTGTGTGTTTGTAGATAGATTAGATTGAATTGAATGTAGATAGGATAGATTGAATTAATCAAACAAATTGAAAGCCTGCTGCGTAAACTGGCCTGTTGTCAGTGTCAAGAGGGCACCACATTCAGCAGGGGCATTGATCAGTGATCCTATGGGGATAAAGCCATCCTGGTAGAGATATTGAGTTTAGAGCAAAGGATGCGTGACGGTAGTATTGCGCAGTTTTTCATTTGTAATGTGTTACTCTCTTGGGTTGGAGAGAGACGTTCTGTTTAAATAAATGTGAAACTCTGCATAATTCATCCCTAGGTCCCCAAAGTGTTTGCGAATAGCAGCCAATGCTCTAAAAGGATTGAAAAACCTTCACAGGGGAATATGATTTGATATCTTCTGGGAATTTTTTGCAGCATAAAGAAATCACATGTTCTCACATATAAGATATCTCAGTATAAGTCAGATATAACCTGTATACTGCAGCTCAGTTATTAGAGGAAAAATTTTGATCTTGTCTGCTTTTTAAAGTGTCCTATTTTCTTGAAATGTCAGATTTGACCACTTTTCAAAATAATGTTACAATGTGATTTCACTTTGTAAAGATATTAAAAAAGAGCAGATAATTTACACAGATGATAGTTTAGCTAATGAAAAATAAATGAATATCAAGAGAGCCTCACTATCTGGATAGTCCAGTGCCTCAGACCACCAGTCCATACAAATCAATACTGTTGCTAAATGTAACCAACAATATTTCCTGAGGCATTAGCTTTTATTGTCCTCAGACCAGGTGACCTTTTCTGACTGAATGTTCTTTTGCATCTGTCTGATTGTAGGAAACATGATGGGAGTGACCCCCGGATTTCTACAACACTAGAGCCCCAGCTGTTCCAGCCCACACTGCCATACACCGCCTCACCATACCACAAGGTAGGAAGGGAGGGAGGGGGAGTTGAGTTCACGCTCTGACCCCTGACCCTATCAGATGGACCCTTGCGTGAACTTTGTCTCTGTGATCTTTTTAGTGTCTCTGTTCATCTTGTCTCTACACCTGCCTCTGTCTGGATGCACTGGCTCAGTGCTCTGTCTGTATTTACTCTCTCCTGCCTGTGTTTGACCGGGACTGTTTCCATGCGGTGCTACTTTGACTACTATTTTGATTACTTCTATTGTTTGACTTGTGTAATTAGAGTGCACAGGGCTCTGTGACTAGGATAATTATGTTTACCTGATTCAATTAATAGAGATCTATTTTTAGCTTTTCTGTTGACAATTTCTTAACCCCAGTCTAACAAATCTGACTCAAAGCAAACAAAATACGCATGTCTTAGGAAGTGTCTCTCTTAAATCTAAAGAAAAACTTCCTCGCCCCTTTGATCAACCAGGATTTGTCACCAAATTGGAAAATGTAATGTTTTATCGGTTGTTGTGGGGTTCAAGTGATATCCATTTGTTTTAATGCCCTCATAAACAATGAGTCAATTTCACTTCACTGTCAGTGAAAAAACCCACAAAACAACCATTTTGCAGGAAGGTTAAGCTAAAAGGACCTGATTTCTGTTTTTCCAAAGCTTGCACTACATTATCAGCCTCATACCTTGTATGATTCACTATAAGAGGGTCTCATCTCATCAAATTGTCTCCACTTCACTACAACAATTTTAATGATTTTCACTATTTATGAATCAGCTTTGTTCTCTTTCCTTTGAGGAAATACTAAAGTGCTGTCATTGTGAAATGTTCTTCTCAAGGAGGAAATAATTTGGATAAATCATTTAGGCTGTCACAGTCCCTATCAAATCCATCTTGCTGTCAGAATCATCATGCCTACCTTTGGCATGTCTTATCGCTATAAACATCCTGAAAAATGGGCAGGGATATTTTGAGAACTTTGAGATTGAACAAAGCTGAGCTCTCTGGTGATTAAAAGTGGATACAATCTCACTCATGCCAGATTGGTTTCATAAGGTCTCTCACACTTTGGATGGGGGCTTAAACTTCCCACAATCTGACTTGATCTGAGTAGAGCAGAGGGAGTGGGAAGAGAAAGGGATTAAAGGAGAATTTGGAGAATGGGTTGTTTAAGCATCACTCCTGATCCCTGCAGCACACACCATCTGTAGGTGCATTAGACTTACTAGTTACAACTAGTCAGACATGGGGAGAGGATTTGTGACACTTGTGTGTGCCTACAGATTTCCATGACATAGAAGCCAAATATAGCTCCACTGAATTCACAGCTTCTCTTTTAACCATTTTTCTGTAAACCCTAGAGGAGTAACAGTAGTAGACTGTATTATGTATGGATTTGTTGTAAAACAGATGAAAACTCTCAGCTTTCCTACTCTTTAAAGGATGTCAGCAGCAGTTTATATAGTTATCCTGAATATTAAAACCTACCCCTATTACCCAATTTTATTCAACCCCTTCAATTTTGAATCTAGGAAGGGGGACATACGTACTTGATGAGGACAATGAGGGACATCATGATAATGTGATGTACTGTAGTATAATAAGGGCTTAGTGGGGCAAGACTCAGGGGAACGTATCACTTTAATCGGAGCCCTGTGAAAACCAGGTCAATCTGCAATTAACCCCACCAGGTCTTATGGTCACTGCCTAATTCAAACTAAACTATTGTCATATTAATAATGATGCATATTTATGTTATACCAGAGACATAACTCAATTTCATTTTCAGAGGTTACAGCACATCTCCTCAACACAAGCTCATTAAAAAAAAGAACACATGAATAGTATTTCAAGAAAAGATAAGTCTGAGGTGCTAGTAATCCAATAGGTTTGATAAGATACAACAACAACAGCTGCAGTAAATGCACACACATAAACCCATGATACAGTACTGTCCTGTCTTTGCTTGTGGACAGTGTTTCCTCACCATAGTGGGGCAGGGTTCCCAATGCAGACATGCTCCTCATTCAAATCATGAACGCCAGAGGATGAATTACAACCTGCTCTTACCAGAACTTGCACCAGTTGAGGAATGTCATATAGAGCCCCATACATTTGGGATACAAGTGAAATCCTGAACAAATTAGCTGCCACTGAAATGAAAAGGTCTGAAAACCCAGACCTTTGTTGCATCAAGTCAAAATAAGAAAATAAGCCCCCCGAATCCATCTGATGCTCTTTATTCTCATGGAGCTGGTCAAAAATTTAATGAGCTCTGTGAGGATGCACAGAGCTGCAGCTGACAAGTCTGTTGGAGAGAAGAGGTCTTGCACATTTAGTTTGCCTCTTGTCATAATGACGATCCTATTAGCTCTCATAATGAACAGTCTCAGCTTTAACACCTGCACTGATTGCCAGCCTGACACCCTACAGATTCCCACACCTCCTCCACACTGGTCATTTCTGCAAACAGTTTTTCTGCTGAAATGAGTTGTCTTATTTTTCTTCCAAAGCTGCCTTTCTCCTTGTTCCCACTGCAGTTTGCAAGCTTTTAGGACTTTTGTGTCCTTTCGTCTAGCCATCTCCTTATTGTACACACCATTTTTGCTCATAGCTGGTGATCTCCTAATTTTGGAGTGTCATTTGTGGACATTAATACTTCCCCATGGGAAAAGGAAATTGTTAAATAACTTCACTGTTAGAGGAGCTGGAGTCCACCTCTGACCGTTAACCGGAAGCTAGGATAGGATTAGTGATAAAGACAGATGTGGACATATGTGGTTTGTATTTCCACCCACAGACTTTTAAGAGAGAGTTCCAAACAAGGATCAGCAGAAGGCACCAGCTTCATTCAGAGGATTACAACTCTAAACTTAAAACAATAACAGTTGCCTGTGCATGAAACCTGAGACATGTGGATCTTGTCGCTAACCTTGTCTGATCCAACACTGTCAGTCGTGGTTGCAGTTAGCAGAGATGCAGCTTTACCTCTTGACTGTCTACCATTTGGCAAAAGGAAAGCGCTCAGCAAGAGTTTAATCCAAAGCAGTCAAGTCAAACGGACACATCTTTTGATGCTGCGGGACGCCAGTTTATAGACTGTTAAAAATGGCTAAAAACCATGACTACTACTTCAATGCTCCAACAGTGAGAAAAGCATACTGGAAGAAACCAACCCGTGTAAGTAGCTTTATTTTTAAAACGCTTGATGGAAAGCATCATTAGATGGCAAACTGGTGGGGGGCTTAACAGAGGCTTAGACAACTATCTCTCCAAAGTGAGATTGAAGTTGTGAATGCAAAACCTGGCAGGTCACATTGGTTGTTTATTTCTAGTTTTAATATGTTTTAAAGAAACAGATAACATGACAATATTTGGTCATGTATATGACATATCAACATACAGCTTTATGGCTAATGTAGTTGTTATTTAAGCCCAGAGATAACATGAGGCTCAACTCCACAGCTTCTATCCTAATCTCTGGTTAATGTTGTTGAAGCTGGGGTTGTTTACTTTCAGGGTTTGTGGCAGGCTATTGTTTGCACATGGTGGAGGACTTTACTCATACTCACACTGAAAGCTAAGACTCGATTGCTCTGTAAACAAACTGTTTGACTATGTCAGGCTTTGCTGCGTGAACCTTTCAGCCTTCACTTGATTACTCTAGACTAAAGCACCCGTGGATTGTTGTAATTCAGGATTTTCTGCAGAATTATCATGGTCAACGGATGCATGCAGGTTTTGCATGTGAACATTTAAAGGTCAATACCCCAGCAGCTGTGGTGGGGCTCTAAAGAGTTAGGTAGGTGTTTAACATAATTTTGTAGTATTGTGACAAACCAGAGGGGAAAGGCAAGAGATCACATGCAGCAGTCAGGTAAAATGTTTATTCAGATCAATACAAGTCTGAACTTTGGCAATGAATTTTCAGGTAATGGGAACAGCTGACAGACAATGTTTGCTTTACCAGCTTAACAGCCTGTACTGAAAAGCATTTAATAATAACCACTGAATCAGGACAGAATTGACTCAACGTGTTAACTAGAACCTTCAGTTTGTGATCCTTGAGACCCAGACCCATGTATTAGAGCTCAGAAAACATAGTTAACACTGTTTTTTCAGCTAGAATTTTCCTTATTTTCAAATCAGTAAATTACTGATAAACCTAAATTTGCACAGATGACATTTTTCAGAGTCCCACTCAAAAATCTCAAATATCAATAACTGTTTGTAAAACATAATGTTTCACAATGTAGGTTAGTGCTCACAGTGCTTGTTTTTGGAGTTTTAAATGTTTGTTCATAAGGAGTCTTACAGGGAGTTTGCAGGACTATATAGGACAACATATGTATGTACATTTCTCTGCATGTTAATGAGTCTTTGGCAAACAAAATTAATATATATATGTGTGTGTGTTCATGCATAGTACATATATCTATAACTATATATATCTTTACTTGGTGTAATAACAAGGCTTTATGGCCTTCAAATGTGCAAACCCAGTTAATGGCAAAGGGAGGAGGTTCCACTTCAATAGTTCTCCTCATACTGGTCAGAATGCAAGAAAGTAATATAGAAATGTGGTGATTTATAATGATTCTCTTCAATATTTCTATGCATTCAACAGTGTGATGTGTGGGGCTGCAAACAACAAGAATATAAAGCCAGTGACAAGAAAACATAAGGCTGAAATGGAGTTTGACGTGGCTCCAAACAATAAATGTCTAACTGTAGCCGTCAGCCTCACAACTGTAGAAATACATGAATCTCCACATCCAACAAATGAACTCAAAACATTTCATCTCACTCTGCTCTCTCCAGACCCCAGATTTATTTGAAATGATTGAAAAGATGCAGGTAAGACGATGCATTGATCTTTGTATTTTATCTCAGGTCTCTAAGCTACACTCACCATGCAACTAACCACTCGTGTCTCCTAATGCTGCAGCACTTTGACCCTCACCTCGGCTACAATACTTATCTTTCTGCACATGGAATGAATATTGAGTCTGGTGATTTCAGAGGAGAGCTGTCAGAGTGTTATATATGCGTGTCTCTCTGTCTCTGTTAATGTTTCTGATTGTAACACTGGCTGCCAGCGCGATAATCTTATTATCTCGCCTCAAGAAAAAAAAAATTGCTTTAGTCATGTGATCCCACACATAAAGAGTTTGACAATAGAGTTTATCAAAACTCATAATCCTGATCTCTAGGCTTTCAGTGGCTCCAGTATCTTTCACATCTGACTGTGCACTTTTTGTTGACTTAAGTGAATAGTTGAAAAAACAATGTGATGCGGGACTGTGCTGTTTCCACAGTCAGTCAGCCTGTGTGATGTATCATCTTCCTTGACGCCAGGCGCCATCACCTGTCCCTCATTTAGTATCACTGTATCTCTGCTTCATTCCTGCTCACTCTTTCTCTTTCACACACATACACACACACACACACGCAAATATGTACACACTGCTCAAATTCAATGGATGTTTGATAGTAGGAGTGTTACTTAGCTCTGCATCTTTTTAATCCCCCGGGTCTTATTACCGTACGTCTTCTGTGTGATAACAGGCTTCTCAGGCACTCCCAAATGCCTGCTCTTTAGCATCTTTTAATTGTTCAGTATGTGTGCTCCCTGTGTGTGTAATGTATCTGTCTGTATCATTTGTCCCTCTCTGACTTTGCTTTGTTGCCTGCTGCACATCTCTTGGGAAAACTGTGTCGTTACGTAATGAAGTTGATCTTTTTCTCCCAGTTTTGCTTTAGTTGTTCATTTAGAACATGATTATTATACGAACTTTTTTTTTTAATTATTATTATTTTTTTTTATTTCTAATCAATGGCAAGTGCATGAACTTAGGTATTTGTGTGCAAAACCAGCTCCTATGATGATGAGTGAGCGTGACCCTCCTGTCTCTCTCTCTCTATCTGTCTTTCTTATCTCATCCTCTCCTCTCACAGGGTAACAGGATGGATGAGCAGAGATGTACCTTTCCTCCCCCACTCAAGGTACGACTCTGCATGTAGAGACAGAGACATTATTCACACATTATGCGGTCATTGTGTCACGACTGCTCCACCGTATCTTGCTCAGCCAGACAGGCTGATTACTTGAGCACAGAGTAGCACAATACTATTCATAATGCAGTGAATTGCTCTCAAGTCTCAACATACAAGTGTTATTCAGGATTCAGGATCATATAGGCTCTGATCTCATGCCCTGCAGCCTGACATGCTGAAATCTAAGTAGCAAAGACTGTCACAGGATATGATGATGATGTTAATGCAAGATTTCAATGTGCCCAGGGGTTAATATGGATATATATGAATAATAATGTCTCTGGTCAAACTAATTTCTATAATTTCTAAGCTGATTTTCATTGTGTAACAGTTATGCAACGACTCTGAAATAGTGTCCTCTGGGATTATAGACTTGGACTGTGTGGCTATTTTCTTCTTTGATGAGGAACAAACACACAAAGCTTTTTTTTCTTTATAATTTTTCAGACTGAGGAGGACTACATTCCATACCCGAGTGTCCATGAGGTATTATGATAATGTGCTGCACTGGCACTTTCCAGTTTTGTTCCTATCCTGATATGACTTTCACATTTGCACATTCTGTGTATCTATCAACCTTTTTCTGTTTTGCATTTTCATGACAGGTGTTGGGCAGAAGAAGCCCCTTCCCTCTCATCCTTCTGCCTCAGTTTGGGGGATACTGGATTGAGGGGACCAACCATGAGCTGAGTGACACCGTGGACACAGAGCATCTGCAGCCTCTGTCCCCAGACACCCGCACCAAGCTGGAATGTAACACACTGGCCACACTCTACCGGAAACACTTCCTGGGCAAGGTTAGCCAGAGAGAGACGACTCAATTTTTTTCTATACTCGATCTACTTGATCTAAAAAGACAATATCTGTGACTATGTAAGGAAGCTTAAAGACAACCTTTTATAAAAACACAAATATTAAGATTAAACTGAAATTTCATTTCTTGACTTATATTACTCTACTAAACAAATTCAGGTCCTCTATCACCTTTCATGTGTGTGCAAACTCCCTTTTAACTTACATGTAATTTGTTGCACAGTAACTCCAAATGCATAAGTAAAATATATATCAAAATTATATCAAAATGGCTGTGGCTCAATAGCCGAGTGATTCGGCCACATCCCATTTCTTGTTTCTCTAGTTTTCTCTCCCATCAAAAATAATAAAAGGAAAAAAAAGGAAAAAAAAAAAAAAACCCCAAAAACTTAAACTCAATTTATAAATGAATGATTATAAATACATACATTTTAATATGCCATTCTTAAACTGATTTTCTGTTGCCAGTCTACCAAGTTATATAAATAAATAAATATACATTCAAAAACAAGGCTCTAATACTTTTTTTATGTAATGCTTTGATGCGGGTCAAAGCCAGAAAATAAGACAAACTGACATTTAGTGAAACATTTTCACATCACGGCTAAATTATATTCATTATTTGTTATTACAGATATGTTATTACATGACAAATAACATTTTCATGTAATAAAACTGAAAATGTAAAGAAACTGAACGCAGTTATTGCATGTGTTGTAAAGCCACATTCTTCTGATCTCGCTTTTCTCTCTTCATTTATTTCCTCATGTTAGTTTAGCAATTAAATTCAATATAATCTAATAATCATGTTTATTTAGTAATAAAGCCAGATAAAGAAAAGGTGTGTTCTGATATTGCTTTCACAGCAATGTTACTGAAGTCATACTCACGAATAAACTCATTATAAAAGCTTCCTTCCTCCTCAAATATGCCTCATTATTCTCATAGAATATTTCACAATCAATTTCACTTCTTGCTCATTATAGTAATGATATGAATCTGCAATTAGCAAATCCCAGTGGAGGAAACCACTAACCACCTCATACACTGTTGCTAATGAAGATACATTGGGCCCTGCCACCTGTTCTTAAACACGTGTAACACATTTGATATGCCTGTAGAAGAAGAGCAGCAGCAGAAAAAAGGTGCACAGATTGAAAAGATATGGACACACACATGTGTCCTGCACACGTGTGTGTCTGTTTACGGCAGATACTAATGGCCATGTCCATGCACTGTGCCCTCAGGAACACTTTAATTACTATTCAGTGGACAGTGCCCTTGGACATCTGGTGTTCTCCCTGAAATACGATGTGATTGGTGACCAGGAGCATCTCCGGCTAATGCTCAGGTAATGCTCATTATGCATACATGGTGCAGTACAATGCTGCCTAATTTACAGAGAAGAATCAAATTGAAAAGTCTGAACTATGCACATCAGCAGCTGAGGTAATGAACATGCAGGCTTAGACAAAATGTCACCTCTTTCATGATTAACAGGAATTAGATACAGAATAATCTTTTTTTTTTTTTAAATGCCTGGTATTAACTGGATAAACATATCCTCCCAGCACGGGTGTTATCGCAAGAGTTGTAAAGCTGGAGAGAGTGTCAACAGTGCTGTCATTCCCACTGCAGAGTAACAGATGGACTATTAAGGCCAGCGAGTGGGTGGGGAAGTTTGATGATGGTCCACACCGGATCATCTCCTCCCTATCTGATAGGTTCTGAGAAATGTTGCATCACATTGTATAGACCACAGTGACTGTTTTATGATTTCACCAGGACCAAACTGAAAACCTACCATGATGTGATCCCAATCTCCTGTCTGACAGAGTTCCCAAATGTGGTCCAAATGGCCAAGGTGAGAAGGGCTGTATTCAGCATGCACAGATGTGTCTGTTGTGATGGTGTCTAAGCTCATTCTGACATCTTTTCCCCTCTTTTTTTAATCCAAGCTTGTCTGTGAAGAGGTCAACGTGGATCGCTTTTTCCCTGTCCTTTATCCAAAAGTAAGATCTGGCTTGGTTTCTATAGTTGTAACTGCTGTATATCTCCTTTCCAGTCCAACATGCCCTGAGGAAACATAGAGGGAATTTTCACAATGGCTTCTTGATTTGTTTAACTCAGACAGCTGAAGCCTCATATGGTGAATGGGCTGCACTTAAATAGCACTTTCTAGTTTTATTGATCACTAAAAGCACTTTACACTACAAGCACATAGAGGGGTATTTTCTATGCATACTGTACTTTTCTTTCACTTGCACACTAGCGATACAGCGGGGGTGGTTTGGGGTTAGAGCTGGGGCTCTTGCCCAAGGATACTATTGACATGTAAGCTTGGAGAGCCATGAATCAAACCACAGAATACATTTATGTGCAGAATGAGGATCTCCTTACAGCCAGTATGAACAGGAGGAGCGATTCCAAGTCCAATCAGTTTTAATGTTCATGGGGGCACCAGACTAGAAAATCCGTGAACAGATCCGCTAACATTTCTTGTTTTATCTTTATTTATTCACAGGCTTCAAGACTTATTGTCACCTTTGATGAACATGTGATAAGCAACAATTTCAAATTTGGGGTCGTCTATCAAAAGTTTGGACAGGTGAGCTTTAAAGCCTGGATTTAAGCTAACAGGAAAGAGACAATTTCTTTTTTGATGGTTTTTGCAGAAGTGCAAAGTCCTTTACATTCATTTATTGTTCAGTCCAATAACAATTAGAATGTACAATACACTGTAATTTCTTATATTCTCAAGGAAACCAATCGTGCTCACTCATTCTCAGTCTTAATTATGGCTTTCAGTCTGGCCTTTCGTGGCTGTCTTCAACACCCCCTCTAATTTTCTAAGGCAATCACAGCCCTCTTGTTTACTACGTGACTGACAGAAGACCTATTCAATGCTTTGCTGAGGGCACTTGTACCTTCGAATGGAGACCTCTGTGTGTACAGAGCTGCACTGTCAGTCCCTCAAAGCCCATAGAAGTTTAAAAACACTGTTAAATTCATTGTGAATGAGCCAAGGGCCATCTTAGGAAGGGAGTGAGAGCCCTCTGCTCACCCCTCAAACCATTGTCTATTCAGGACGGGTGCTAAGCAGAGAAAGACGTGATGGTTCAGTTGGCACATTGCATACGGGAATAAAACGGAAACCAGCAACAGAAGCTTCGTCTCAGGCATTGTTTCTACGTGGTCGTGCTGAGACTGGCCTTTGTTTTTCACTACTCCACTGGCTGACAATAGATAATCAGCTCTTCATTGCAGATGATCATTATTGCACAAGCTTTCCTAGAGCCTGACTCAAAACCCGCTGTTTTACTTACTGCTCCAATTGGTCAAAATCACCTTTGACATCTCAAGAGCAAATGCAGTGTGTTTGTCCAGGACTGTCAAACACACATCAGATACTTTTAACTCACTGCATTGCATTTATTGACCTTGATGATCTGTTGCAGGTGAAAACACACCTTAGATAAAATACTTATTGTGCCATTCTGGCACTCTAGTATGCAAATCTTACCTCCTTCAGTTTTGATTCTGCTTCTTAGCCCTTGATATAAATGCCTCTTCATTTGTAAGGCAGACAAGTGGAATTATTATTAGCATTATTATTGGACTCTACTGTACAACATGTACCATCCTCAGTATTTTTAGCTTGTAGCTGCTGACATCATTTGGTCCTTGAAGCTGCCTTGATGTTTATGAGGGTTTTTTACTGGTTGCAGACTTCAGAGGAAGAGCTGTTTGGCAATAGCGAAGAGAGTCCTGCCTTTGTTGAATTCCTGGAGTTTTTAGGAGAGAAAATTGAGCTGCACAACTTTAAAGGGTAAGGACCTAACTGTGGTTGGAGGGCAATAAATATACTCTACCCTACATTTTATAACATGATCACAACTGCAGTTCACATGATATCAGGGTAGCTACAGGAATGACGGTCATAATACTGCAGGGATGGTGGAGAACATCCTATTAGACATGGGTCTGTGTGCTTGCAGGTTCCGTGGAGGGTTAGACGTGACTCATGGGCAGACTGGCACAGAATCGGTCTACTGCAACTACCGCAACAAAGAGGTCATGTTCCATGTGTCCACAAAGCTACCTTACACCGAGGGGGACACCCAGCAGGTACTGTAATACAATACCAGACTAACAAACCTTTTATGATTCACAGCAAGCAGTCAGGCAGGTTCCCTCTGGGCATTATAGTACCAGATTTTGCAGAACAGACACAGCATATATTGTGGGGTCCAAAAGTCCACCTTCCTATTTAAATGAATTAAAAGTGGTCTCAGACATTAAGACCCTCCTGTAGACCCTTCTTAGCTTGCAAAAAAAATAAAAAATCATCAGTAGTAAACAATAATCACATTAAATGTTTGCCTTATGACTGCACATGTGAGGAGCGGTCACAATGATTTAAAGCTGAGATGCCGCAGTGCATTGCTCAGGCTGCCAATGCTTCTCCTCCTCCTCTGTCTCACATATTCATGCAGACACTGATTAATTAGCACAAGCTTGCACACCATTTGCCATCCCTGTTTGCACAAACACAGATGAGGCAATGTCTATATGTTCAGTCTCCCCGGCAGTGGTGGGTGTTAACCACTTGCTCCTGTGAGCTCATCACTTCTTGTTCAAGCACTGTCATCAGGGGAAACAGCACATCCTGGTGGTATTTCACACACTCACAGGCTTTCAGTTTTGACATGGGGAGAAGAAGGAATAAAGACTCAGGAAGTTGTGTAATTATTTATAATTTAATTATTTCTGTAGACTTTACACAATATAAAAGAAATGTTCAGTTCATTTTCTTTCCCTACAGTGCCTATTAGTACTTTAATGTGATTTATGAGCTGTTGGAAATATGATTGTAGTATAAAGATTTTTTCAATAGAATTACGGACGCTAGAAGGGTCTCACAGTTTTTAGTGTATTTTCAATTTCATTCCAAGTACCACGAAATATGTTTTTTAAATATAATTTTTAAATATAGCAATCTGAAAGCTGCAGATTACCATATAACATTCATAAATATCTTTGAATGCTTGACATTAACATTGTATTGTACATGCATTGTACTATTACTGCTTTGAGGGAAGTATGCTTACATTCATTATTCTGTAGATTAATTTTTTAAGTTGCTTTGTGGCTCTTGTGTTGCAGTTACAGAGAAAGAGGCACATAGGGAATGACATTGTGGCCATTGTATTCCAAGAGGAAAACACCCCCTTTGTACCAGACATGATCGCCTCCAATTTTCTCCACGCCTACATTGTGGTCCAAGTGGTCAACCCCTGCTCTGACAATGTTGTCTACAAGGTGACATGTTTTTTATCTTTCTCTCGTTCCCTCTGCTTCCAGGGTTGAATGGTTGTTACACTTCATCTCATCTTTGTTCTTAGGTGTCAGTGACAGCACGAGACGATGTACCTTTCTTTGGCCCTGCCCTCCCAAACCCTGCTGTCTTTAAAAAAGTAAGTGAAAGACTTCACTTTCCCTCTCTCTGTCGTCTTTTAGTTTCCAACATGATGCCTTATCGCTACACTCCTCTTTTTCCAGGGCCTTGAATTCCATGATTTCCTTTTTACTAAGCTCATCAATGCAGAGTATGCCTGCTACAAAGCTGAGAAATTTGCCAAATTAGAGGTAAAATCCCCAAAAAATATTTTTTTCATTTTGCGTTTTTGTGTAGAGCCATCCAAAGTATCCTTTGCTTCCCTTTGTTTTGTGGCCCTCTTTGTGTATGTATGTATGTGTAGGAAAGAACACGGTCGGCTTTGTTGGAGACCCTGTATGAGGAGCTCCATCTGAACAGCCAGGCCATGATGGGAGTTGGAGGAGAGGACGACAAAATGGAAAACGGGAGTGGAGGAGGAGGGGGCTTCTTTGAATCCTTCAAGGTAACTGGAGAGGTAGCTGCAGAGGCTGTGGCTTCTAACTGACAGCGTTACTTCCAGCAGACTTATCTCTATTTAAGGAATCCTTTAACACTTTGGTAAATACACCTATTTGCTTTAATGCTGAGATTTACACGAGAAGAAATGATGATATGATCGCTTGTATTCAAGATCTCATTCTTTCGGTCACTACACAAAGGTTAAAATATGATGCTATACAGCTGATGCTGTACCAATATGCCTGTCAATCTCAGGCTCCATTTTACCGTCACTTGTGAACAAGACCCCAAGGTACTTAAACGCACTCATGTGAAACAGCAACTCGCTTCCAAAGGGAGCAATCTGGCATTTCTTAACAGAGAACTATTGCTTCAGACTTGGAGATGCTGAGAGTCATAATGTAATGACATTGACAATAACATTGTCTACTGAGAGATGATTCTCAGGTCTCCAAAATGGACACCCCCTCCCTGTGGTGGCCCTGTCAGTGAAACTCATCAAACATGATCAGTGACAAGGGACTTCTTGCAAAGAACACAAACACAACTCTCACTCTGGTCATATAAGGACTGGATGGCATACCCCTCAAGTGTGTGGCTGTGGCTCAGGAGGTAGAACAGGTCGTCCAGTAATCAGAAGGTTGATGAAATCCTCACCTCTTCACAGC
Source organism: Rachycentron canadum (assembly GCA_038496675.1). Lineage (NCBI taxonomy): Eukaryota > Metazoa > Chordata > Actinopteri > Carangiformes > Rachycentridae > Rachycentron > Rachycentron canadum. The sequence continues at coordinate 6,648,316 of CM076651.1, forward strand.
ACATCACACCCTGGGCAACTCGAATAAAGCAGAGAGTCCAGCCCCTCTCCTGAAGTTTGGTTCAAAGCATACAAGTGTGGAGGTGAGTCCAAGTATATCTAGATGGTCACCTCTTGCACCAAATCAGTCTCCTGCCCTGCCAGTCTACTTGCCCTAGGACCTAGTCTTCGATACCAGGCATCTGTATACCCGGGTCCCTTCCCTTGCTTGTAGACACCCAACTACAATTCCTGCTGCTCCTTCTCTCGCAGCTCAGATGGATCAGGCACCTGAGAGGGATGCTTCCTGGATGCCTTCTATTGGAGGTTTTCTGGGCATGTCCAACTGGTAGGAGACCCCCGGGGTAGACCCACACAAACACTGGACAGACTATATATCTCACTTGCCCTGGGAATGCCCGAGGGTCACCCAGGAGGAAATTGAATCTGTTTCTGTGGAGAGGGATGTCTGGATTACCCTGCTTAACCTGCTGTCTTCTCATCTAACTCTCAGCAAGAAAGCAAAAATGAGTGTCTCTCAAAAATGTCAAACTATTCCCTTGTAGATCATTGTTACTGAACATTATATATAACTCTTCCTGTAGTTGTAATAACCATGTTTTGTACCAGCTGTCAGATGTTTCCTAAGTGGATGTGAAAGAGGGGTTCTTCTCTCTGGTAGCCTTTACGGATTGTTTATATGAAAGCTGTGGGCTGTAAGGCCTTTCTCAATCTCCCTCAATCTCTATTAGTCTGAATGAGAGAAGCTCTGCTGCTCTGTCCTGCTGGAACACACCACTCTTGGCTTCCCAGCTTTTCTTCCACTTGCTTTCTAGCTGTTTTTTTGCTTCTGTGTTCTCTGCATGCTCCAATGTTCAATCACTAGTGTCTTATTTATATCATTCTGTCATCTCTGAGTGTCATAATATCAAACAGGATGGATAGTTTTCTTTCACCATCAGATGCCTCTGCCTCTTCACTCTGCTCCCAGCCTGCAAAGAGGTGCACTGGGCTTTAAACTTCTCCTGGCTGTTTAAACTCAGTGTGGTGAGACATCTGCAAGCCACTTGGCCTTTCTACTTCCCCTCTCTTCTCTTACCACCTATCTAGACATAATGACTCATTTAAACCCCCCTTCGGGCACTAAAGCTTAGCAGTGTTCTCTGTCGCTTCCTTGTCTGTCAGGATTAGCATCAGACCAGTGCTCTCTGCCTGTAGTGGTCAGTGTTCAGGGACAGCCCCAAGGCTCCTCTCGGCCTGTGAAGCCAAACAGCAATGCTGAGGGGTCACCGGGGTCAGCGCCATCTGAATGTATCTCCTCCTCCTCGTCTCTCTCTATAGCGGGTGATCCGCAGCAGGAGCCAGTCTATGGATGCCATGGGTCTTACTTTCAAGAAGCCGCACACAGTCTCCACTAGCCTGAGCGGCAGCTTTAACCACAACCCAGCAGAGAGCCCCAAATTCCCAGGGATAGTAAGTACAGTCCCACTCCTCCTGGTCTCGAGTGAAGCGAGTCTGGCTTCCTCTACCTCTCCCCAGCAACCAGCAATTAATAAGAGTAATGCCCCCCCCCCCTTCCCTCACTTGCCTGCTGCACTAACTTCTCACAAAGAAGGGCTGCACACTCAGTCCAGTGGAGCATTTATGCCTTGGTCTTAAACTTGGCTCACACTTTTCAATGGTTGCACATTGTCTGCCACCACAAGATGGAGCGACACACAGAAGTGAATAATTGTGAGACACGGTGTAAGTTTTTTACCCTGGGTTAAAGCCTCTTTGAATATTTATTACTTTTTTCATGTGTTCTCATTATTTAATCCCCCCATGCATCTGCATTGTTCATAAATGCTCTCTAGAATAGTGTGTGTGTGTGTGTGTGTGTGTGTGTGTGTGTGTGTGTGTGTACATGTGTACATGTGTACATATGCATGCCAACTAAAGCTTGTGGACACTTTTGGTGATCACACGATTGTGATTATTAACAAATGAATATCTCTGTCATCAGGTGAAAACTTTGTATCTTCAAATGACTTTTTTGCATTTTTGAATTGATATTTTATATTTATATTATATTAGTGCTTAAAACACAGTACACAACACTTTTTTCTACTCATATCAGGAGAAGGAAAGTCTTGGTTTCATTCATCTAGATTTGTAGTTACAAGGTCTTCACTTAACAGTTGCATATGGTTGCTCTCACACATACTGTTTATTTGTTGGATGTGGGTGTAATATTTTTTATAGAAATTCTCTGATTTTAATGGAAATAAAAAATTATGATATTCCTCTGTGTTAGGTATTGAACAGGGTTTTTAGTCTTGTAAATGCAAACAGATGTCTGTGCACATTAATATTGTATTCTTGATCACATATAAGATTGCCTTCAAAACTAATATACTTTATCAATGAATATGAGTGAAGCCTGCTTTTGCTCATGTCCCTGTCTTGATGTGAAACCTAATGTATAACATGCCGTATGTCCTCCTCTGTTGTTTTTATCTCTTCTTCATCCTCTCTCTCACAGGCATATGGCTCCCATACTGTAGCTGGCTCATCATTTCTCTCTCCCATTCAGCTGCCTGTGTTGCACCCATGGAGCCAAAAAAACTGTCCCTCCTTGTATTCTCCAGTTAACATGTGTTTTGTATTTTGTTTAAACAACATGACTTACTGCATGAAATCTCATATATATTTGTATATATCTCATGATTTCTCTTCCCTTGACCCTCCTCTCTTCCTTTTGTTGTCTGCCATCATCACTCTCTATCTCTTTTATCCTCTCTCTCTCTCTCTCTCTCTCTCTCTCTCTCTGTCTGTCTCTCTCTCTCTCTCTCTGTGGTTCAGTCACTGCTTGTCCCAGGCAAAAGTCCCAGTAAATATGGACGTCGAGGCAGTGCCATAGGGATAGGAACAGTAGAAGAGGTTCATGTCTAATTATAACTTCTCTCTAACAACTTTCTTCTCCTCTTTGCTCTTTTTGTTTTGTCTGCATGGGTCCGCTGCGTCATGGCTAAACACTTTTCTCGATACACTTCAGCACCCTAAAGTGTATTATGTATGGATTGTGTGTTACAGACAGGATGTGTTGTATAATAATTCCAGTCTTTGGGATTTTTTTAATATACTATAATAAAATTATTTTAATTCATAAGCGATATGAGTTTAGCACATAGTCATATTTAAAGATGCCTCTCTTGGCTCCCTTCTGTATAATATAAAATAATATTTTCCTCTACTTTCACTTTCCTATCTTGTTTCTGCTGTGTGTCTTCACTTCCTATAGTCTTTGTTGTCTACTCTGTATTTTAATTGAGTATAGTTAATTCTCTATTTGTTAAAAAAAAAGAATATTAAAGATTTAATGAACCCTTTACAGAGAAATTATATATTAAAAAAAATCCTCCTCTTGCTCTTTGAAGCCACATTGTATAAAAGGCTTTTTCAACTTCTTATTTTGAGAGCTTTAAAATGGATATTGAATGAACAAAGCAGTCACTGAGAAAGCATATTTAGTGGTAGGCCCTGGAGCCTTTAAATCCATCTTTCATCTCCCGCCTTAGTGTGCTCTACTCTGGCTGGAAGACTGGCACCAGGGCTTGACATTAAGCTGCTAAGTGCATATTTTAACATTTTTTTTTTTATCATAGTAACAACTTGAAGGGAGCAGCCTAATAATTCAGTGTGGCATGTTTATGAAACACATTTTTCCAAAATGAATACAATAAAGATCAAATTTGAATGGATGAGTCAAAATAACTATTGATTTCCATCAGTAATAAATAATTAGATTAAAATTCAGATTAATTTAACATTATTCAAAGACATTTAAGGTATTAGGAGCATTTTGACTCTGAGAGTGACTGTCTCTCTTGTCTCCCTTGCAGTCTTTGATAATCCCAGGGAAAAGCCCGACCAGGAAAAAATCTGGTCCTTTCAGCTCCAGGCGAAGCAGTGCCATCGGTATCGAAAACATTCAAGAAGTCCAGGAGAAAAGGTGAGAGAAGTCTCCTTTGGATTCCTGCTGTATTTGTTTTGTGTGTATTTATACACCATTTACATGGCCTCCTTTAGATATTTTAAAATAAAAGATCATTTCCTTGTTAGAAATATCAGTGCATGCACAATTAGTGTTTTCTCCATGTTACATTATGTTTGTTTTTTGCTTGCTGCTCATTTTAAAATTATTTTTCTTTTATAGCAGTAGAGAAAACTCCCCAAATACCCAGAAGACCCCTGACAGTGGTCACGTCTCTCAAGATCCCAAATCTGACAACTCGTCCAATCAGAGCTCCCCAGAAGTGCTCACAACCACCAAGAACAGGTGTGTACGATAGACAGGGTACAACTTTATCTCTAGATAATTACACCAATGGGTGTATCGATCACATTTTGTTTGTGCCATACCTGTGCTTGTGTAAGCGCTGGATTATCTGCGGCTGCAGCAGCAACAGTTGAGCGACCGTGTCTCATACATGAGATAAAATCAGGCTTGGCTGTGCTGCTTAACCCAAGGTGTAGTTCTTATCTCTGTGGCAGGGCCCCATCCATCCCTGAGGGTCATGACCTCTCCCGCTCCTCCTCCAACGCCAGCAGCTTCGCCAGTGTGGTGGAGGAGAATGAGACGGAGGCCACGGAGGACTATGACACAGGCATGGTGAGTGGTATATTCAGTGCATGTCACTGTGAGACAACACCATAACTAACAGTCCAAAAGGCATGTGTGTTACACTGCGTCTCTCTTCTGTACACTCCCTAGGAGAGTCTGTCGTCAGCCGGGACGCCGCACAAGCGAGACTCCTTCACCTACAGCACCTGGCTGGAGGACAGCATCAGTTGCACCAGTACTACTAGTCGTGGGAGCTCCCCAGGTAAGAGAGGTGGAGTTCTTCAAGAGGCTTTAAAAGAAAGCAGAAGGATTTAGATGAGTAATGCAAATGATAATAGTAAATATAATACTGGTAGAAGTGGACTTTTCTCTGTTGTACCATATTGTGTGTGGATTAATTTTTAGCAGTATTCCTGTTGCATTACCAACTACTACTTAGCTGATTACAGGTTTATGATTGAAATGCAGTGCTAGCATACTGAATGACTGGCTTCAATTTCTGTAAGAATACACACAATGAGGTGCAGATCAGATCACTCTCCCTTAGGCTATCTCACCTTGATCAGGCTGGTGTGTGAGGCTATTTCAGTTATTCTTATTTAAAGTCTTTTGCTTTTTACAAAATACTTTATTAACCAATGGTACAATGATACAAAAAATGTGAAAATGTTTGGTGAGGTAAACCAAGCATGATGTAAGTTACCGGAGAAGAGTGGTACAACATCTTGATGGATAAATACAGTATCACATAGCTGTGACCTATTCTTCAGGGCCTGGTAAACCTGAGCGAGGGAAGGGGACAGACATCCGTATCAAACTGGAACGACCACACGATCATCAGTCCTCATCGGTGAGTCAAACCCATGCTGTAGTAGACAGAAATCTTGACTTCTTAATTATCAGCTATCCCCAAATCTCCTTGGTTGCTGTGCATGTTTTTTTTTTCCTCCTAATGCTCAGTTCACCCTGGCATTGAAACGCTTAATCCTGATCAATAAAACTGACCAAGTAAACACACAATAGCTGCTGGACTGAAGCTGTGTAACAGTACAGTCTCTGCTTTACTGCCCTGCGCTGCTTTTTGTGTGTTGCTGCTGATGCCCTGTTCTGCTCTATCTGTTTTTTTTTATTGCTCTTTGTGCATCTCTGTGTGCAGAACTGTTAGCTCCACATACCTGGTTGTATCCTGGATCTCCGTCTTCAGGTTAGACTTCCTTTAATACCCTGTCATGGTCTCTAACACCATGGATTTAAACAGTTGACAAATGGACCGACGGCAGTTAACTGATACCAAACCAGATGCTGCTTGTAGACATAAGCTATACTGTACATTCAGATGTTGATTACTGAGGAAAATGTATGAAGGCAACATGAATATTTAAATGGACTGTATTCTGACACCCTAATCTGTCTCAAGAGTTTTCATTAGACGTCTCTCTTATTCCCAAAGCATTCCCATAAGTCACAATCCTTCTGGGAGATGAAACAAGTGCAGGCGTTCGCCATGACCAGTGATGCGAGGGAGAAAGCTGAGGAAGATGAGAAAGAAGAGGCAGAGCGTGGCCAGCCTGCTGCTCAGTGAGGGAAAGAACGCAGAAATCCAGAAACCTGGTGGACATTGAAGAGGATGACGCACAAAGAGGAGCCAGCTTTTGCACAGTGTTGTTTCCTTCCACTTGTTTCTTTGCTTGTTCACACATCTGTTGCCTAATTGTTTTGTTTTGTTTTTTTTACCCGATATTTGTTTCAAAAGCACACATTTTATCTACAACTGGAATTGTTTTATGTGTAAAAGATATTACTTGGGTTTGGTTTGTCTTGTTAAAGCCTAAGTGTGCTGGCTATACAGGGTAAACAGTGCCACTGATCTCTGTTGAGACTGTGAGAAGGACAATTGCTGCAACATAGAGACGATCGTTGCCTGGATGGTTTTACCAAATCAACAAAGGTTTTCGCTCACTAAAGATCTCTAATGTATCCATATTACCAAATATTCAGCATCAGACATGAGTAATTTCTAACAAAATATCCAGTGCAATATAGAATTGTTCTGTTGGATGCTGTTAAATGTGATTATTCTTATTTATTTTATTTGTCAAAATCCAAATAGAGAGACTGTGTAGCTGCAGAAAAATAATTGTACTGTTTCCTCTACCGCATTAATCTCTGTAAGATTAAATTTCACATCAAAAGAAAAAAGAGCAGTGTTTCATAAATTAAATTAAATGGCCTTAATACTTACACATGCAATGTCTTTGTCCCTCCAAATGATTTTACTTTATGTCTTTGACTCACATGTTCTGCAGCCAATAATGGGACAGCAGTATTAGATAAAAATTAAAGCTAACATATTCAGAATTATTAAAAAAAAAAAAACAATGGTGGTGCAATGCACCGACACTGTCTGTACAGTCTGCTAATATATGGATATATCCATTAGTGACAGCAGTGATTTAACTGCTTTGTTTGTTGTGTTTGCTGATGTGGAGCCGAGTCTCTACTTTATGTTTCTTTTTTTCCCTCTAATATATGTTTTTGTTTATTGTTTTGGTTCCTACTGAAGTGGCATTTATGGCATCTCTTAAACTGTACCTCTATAGTGACTACATTCAGTAACCTGTCATATACTTACTCTGTATGTGTTGCTTTGGAGTAAACTATAATGTTGTCATCTGTAATGCTCTGTGTATTTCAGGGGTCGGATCTCTTTCAGTGCAGTACATTTGCAATGCAAGTATAACAAAACAGTGAATATTTATTTGCTAGTGAGAAAATAACTGCAAATACAACTACTGATTTTGTAAATAACTTTTAAGTTGGAGTATAGTGTATAATGTATAGGCCATTGATTTAAAATGGGATGGACAAACACCTCAAAGTAACTGCCAAGTTAACAGTTTATTGTTTTTTCTCATACACTTAAATTTAAATATTATTTTGAGTTTTGTAGAATAAAATTATTTTAAAAGCTATTCATACTGTTCTGTAAAAGGGAAGATCTCACAGTACGTCCTGCTGCTCATTTCAGTTGCCTTATCATCACAAACTGATGGTGTAAGTATAGATAGTGAAGCAAATGTTTAATAGCCAGCAGGATTTACAATTAAATGAATGTTTTGTCGTTGTTGTTGTTTTTATTGTAAATAAATGCTCTGACAAATTTACATACTGTTGTTCAAATCTTTCAAGCAACACATCACTCAGTACAAACTTATCCTTTTATTCTTTAATCTATTTTTGTCTGTTTTTCATGTTTTTTTTTTAATCCCACATAGTGAAAATCCCCACTGTGAAATGCTTACATACTGTAGATGTTCCATTTCCCACCATCTTAATGAAAGCTAAGAGAGAAAGCCCCATGAATAAATGATTTGATGTGGCTGCCCACAAGTATGTAAAACTAGAGCAATCTAAAAGTGGAGGCTTCCCTGATTATACAACTATGCCACATGGAAGAAAAACATATTCAGATTAAAAATCACGGCATGAGGTGGAAGGAATGGTCTGAAGATCTTAGAGACTGGAGAGACTACAACAAAATTTTGCTGCATTGAATGCCCTCAAGAGCACAGAGGTCTCCATAGTTCTTAAATGGGAGAAGTTTGGAACAAGCAGGAATTTCCAATATTCATTATCAGCTCATATATAGATAGGCAAATACGTTGGTAGGGTAATGAGGGTAAAATGAGAAATAATTTTTAATAATTCTTTGTCTTTTAACATAAGGCTGCAACATAACAAAACATGTCTGAATTATTTAAAAATGCACTGTACTAGGTTTTGACCTAGTATTGTTTGTGTGTGTATTCATGTTTATATTCTCTCAAAGATCCTCTATATTGTTCATCCTACGTTTACATTTCAGCACTGAGCTGTATTCAGGCAAACAGAGGGTGCAAACCTCACCTGAATCAAACTGATGGTCTATTTCATGAATTTCATGGTTCATTTCACACCTACAATTGCTACTTAACACTTAAGTTAGATTGGTAGTGCCCTCCAGTGGAATCATTTAAGTCTTCAATTTATCTACTGGATGCTGCTGAGCACGGTACAGTCACTAGGCAATCACTAGGTTTTACAAGTGCATGAAAAACAAAACTATAACAAAGATCCTTGCATCAGGAAAAAAATGTCTATATTGTATATTGTATTATATTACTATTAGTAGTATTAGTATTGTTTTAGTGTTAGTATTAGTATTAATTTGCTATTAGTAGTGTTGCTGTTGTTGTGTACATTATGCATTTCATTACAAAATTACAGATTATTATAAAACAAAATAAACAAAATATTTTGTTCCAGGCTTGACAAATTAAAAAAAAGTTTCCTCTCTGATCCTGAAGCACAACTCAAGTTTAGACTTTACATCCCTTATATTGTTAATAATAATAATAATAATAATAATAATTATTATTATTGTTGTTGTTGTTGTTGTTGTTGTTGTTGTTGTTGTTGTTGTTGTTGTTGTTGTTGTTGTTGTTGTTGTTGATGATTCATCAATCAATATTTTCCTGCGGAACCTTTGTTCTCTCTGAGAAACAGGAAGCGCAGTACATTTCGGTCGCACCGGCCAGAGCTGGTCCTCAGGAGTCACATTGAAGACGAAAACCCGGGTCGCAGCGGTATTAGGTGAGGTAACGTTGTTTGTTCAGTATATTGGTTGTGTGCGTGTTGTCAGGTCGTCGACGCTAGAGACTCTTTCTCCTTTAATTCATTAGTGACGGTTTCTTCAAGTTCACGTCCACAGCGGAGCGACGTCGCTAGCTAACATTAGCAACAGCCCCAGTACTACAACGCTGTCTGTCAGGGGGAACTTGATCCGTTGTTTGATTGATGAGTGACTTGATTGTTTGTTTTAATATTGATCCATTTACATTCTCTCGCTAACGTCCGAGCATTTTGTGTTTTTTATTGGAGTTAACCACCGGCCGGGTGCCTTAGATATCGGCTAAACTAATCTAACTAGCATGTAGCATGTGCACTGCAACTGACAGTCTGCATCAGTGTGGTTTTATTATAGTTTAAAAAGTCTTTTAGAAAACTAACCAGCTACAATTTTGATAAGAAGTCATTTATGTGTTAAAAAATATCATAGGTTAAACATCTTTGGGTCATACAAAGCGAGATATGCAAACCATAGTTAAATAAAATTAATCTTCATTTACTGTTTACCTGTTTTCTTCTTGAGCTTTTAATTACATCTCAGTTTTCTACAGCAAATCAAAGTGTAGACGAAGTGCTGAAATAATCAGTTGAATAATTGATTGTTTAACTGAAAATAAATTGCCAACTGTGTTGAATCCATTATTCATTTAAGAGACTTTCAAGCAAAAACATCAAAATTTACGGTTCCAGGTTTATATCTCTGAAGATAATGTATAAACTCCAGCAACGCTAGTGGTATAAAGACCAACTTTATTGTCAGATCACCAGGTTTCAGCTTTCCTGGGTCCTCAAATGTAAGAATTGTTGTTCTTCACTTTCTAACACAATAGTAAACTGAATACTTTGAGGTTTGGACTCTTGGTCTTACAAGAAAAGGGATATTTAATGTTATTAACTTGAGCAATAATGGACAAATAATGAAAGTTATTTGAGTTAATGCATTTTGAACCATTTTCATATGTTACATAGACCATTAGTTAATTAATAAGGAAAATAATTGTCTGATTAATTAATAATGGAAATTATTCAAGATACCCATAAGACTAACACACAGTACTTTGCTCATGCCCACAGGACAAGGGACCAGTCAACCATTCCTGATAACTTTCTTTGGATGATCTTTAACAATGTTTGTCTCCAAGGTCGTCCCTCGCCTCAGTTTAATACGTAGAGCAACTTGTAAGTACGAAGAAATATGGGTATCTATTTATTTATCTCTCGATCTCAAATTGACCTATATTTTACAAGGAAATGATACAACTCAAAATTTAATATTTTCTTTGTCTTAAAATCCAGGTGCACTTCAAACACATGGAGACGTTTTGAGTGGATGTGTAGTTCCTGCTTCCTGCTTTTCACTAAAACAGAAACAGAGGAACTACTCAACAGCAGCAGACAACACACCACCTCCTCGATGGATGCAGCTCGAGCCAGAACTGGATGAGGCTCTTGTCCCACGTAAACTGTCAGTAAGTCCCCTTGAGAGCTGGCTCTCCCTGCGCTACTCCCTCCCTCCACTGCTGGTGTCCACTCAGCCACAGGAGGACATAGAGCTGCTGGAAGAGAAGGTTCTGCCCCCCATCTCTATCCCCGTCGTGGAGGATGAGAGTGGCACAGCAACACCTCTTAGCTGTAAGAATGTTCTGAAGAACAGACGGCGAAGGATAAACCGCCATAAATATAAGAAGCTGCAAAAACGGATTAAATTCTTGAGAAAGAAAGTGGTGGAGGCCAGGAGGAAGAGGAAGCAGGTGAGACTTTTATCGTGTTGCTTTGTGCCAGCATATTAATACCAGTATGTTTCATGATAAGGAAAAGAATGAAGAACATTAATACTAAAGGTGGTAGTATTTCGCTTGAATTGTTTTTCTCTGTCTGATTTATGGTTTATTGTTGACAAATATTAATGGTAATAAAATCTTTACTAAAAACATGTTTATGCTGTATAGAATAGTTGTAAGCCTTGTTTACCCGATTTGCTCTAATTAGATCACAATTTCCCTTAACTAGCAGAGCAACTACCAAATGTGTGTCTTTATCATGTACAGGAAAAATTTGAGGATGATCTCAAGAGGATCTGGCGACAAGCTGGACTGAAGAGGGCTCCAGAGGGATGGACCACGCCTAAGATCTTCCTTAGACGGCATGGAAACAAAAGCAAGTGAGAAACACTGACAGTGGCTCCAGATTGTGTCACAACCCTCACATCGGATGGCTCTGTACAACACACTTACAGTCACCATCTGTGTAATTGAACCATGTGTCAAAGATGAGGACGTATTCTGAACGAAGATGGTATGCACAGTTATTTTTAACAAAGTGTACATAATCTAATAAAGATCTTTCCCTGTCAAGCCCAAAGCATGGTGTGGTGTAGTTTTCTGTTGGTATTATTTTAGCCTGACAGTAGGACAGTAGACCAGCTGATATTTATCCTATTCTTACCGTGGATGGCAGTATTGTGCAAAGTCTGCAAAAGATGCATTAACCCTGGAATTACCACAGTCAGGGGTCATTTCTATAGCTCTAAACAACCAGAGCATTGAAATCTAAGTCAGCAGGATGACTTTTCTTTTTTCAAATAAACCTGTACTATAAAACCTCTCAGTGAAGTAAAACAATTTATCCTGAGTACACCAACCTTTCAAAACTAAAAAAAAAAAAAAAAAAAAAAACTTGGGCTATAAGGGAGTATTTATCCAAGTATCCAAGTAATTTGGTTTATAGCTCAATCAGAATTGAAAATACAGCAATTCTTGTTTAACCTTTTATGTTTTATGTTAACTAATGTAAACAAATCTGGTATTTTGAAGCAGTTTTTTTTTTTCCGTTTCGTATTTTGTATTACATGAGCTCATATGTGTGTGATTCACTCAAACCTGTCTACATCTAAACGATGGCTCGCCTCGAAGAGTTTTCCTAATTGTTCGGTTTCTGTGTTATTGCGTCGTTTTATTTGGTTTATTTATTCTTAACAAAAGTTTTGCAGGCTTTATTGTTGTGTGTCTACATGTTGATCGTGTGGAGCTCAGCAGCAGCAGCAGCCTCGGTGTTGGATTTCATCCTCTGGCGGAGGCGGAGCGTGTGAAGGCTCCGCGCGGCAGCGCTACATCAAAATACAGCTGAGCTGCTGCTCTGTGAACTCGGGCCATTTTGTGTCTTATCAATTGATGCGCGCACGACCTCTGACAGACTCTCGACCGCCGGCGCCGTGAAAAAGATGCTGCTCCACGTGTTTCTCCTGCACAGTAAGTTCTTCGGCTCTTCTCGCTTCTTGGAAGGGGGGGAAAAAAAAATACTAACTTGAGGAAACCTTCTTTGTGCCATAATTGGATCCAGGTTAGAATATCCCGTCAGGAACAAAAGCCTCTGATCTGCTGCAGACACAGTCTTTTAAAGTGGATTTTCAATATTATGCCACTGAATAAGAATGTCTTTGCAGTGTAATCTTGAACAACACACATTCGCTTTTAGTTGGTTTTAGTCGCTGTTCAAATGTTAATTGTTAAAACCAGAACTGTTCCTTTTCCATTTGTGTATTATTTATGCTTTTATTTGTGCATTCATGAGTGATAAATGATACATTTAAGTGACCTATGCTTTTTTTTAAAAAAAAAAAAATGGGTCAGCAACTTTTAAAATTATACAGGCTTCCCTTTATTATTGTCAACCTTTTTTTTTTATTTAAATTATTCTTAAACTCTCTATCCATCCATCCATCTCCTAAACTTTATCTCTTGTCTAAATAAGCGAATGATATAAGACTACTTTTTTTTTTTTTTTTTTCCCCCCTCCATTGACAACCTTTATTTTGAAATATCCTAAGCACGGATAACCGACATTGACTTGAAAGTGAGTCCCTTCACTGCAGAGGCTGAACGCTGCGTGACTCCGACCAGCCTCGGCCTGTTGACAAAGGCTCGGCACAGTGTGTATGTGGGATTTTTTTTCTTATGGCTTCAGCCCAATGTGTTTCTAGTTAACTGCGGTCTGAGTCGAGGAGTCAGCACAATCCAGCAGCCAGTCATTATATGTGTCGGTAACGAGTGTCTCACCGCGAGTGGGCCGCTTTGAGCCCGGACGCCGTGGAGGAGGGGGATTACCACTCCCACCATGTTTATGATGGGCCCCGTCTTAATTAACGGGCACCAACAACGTGGCACGGAAAAGGGGGAGAGCTGCAGTTATGAGCAAAATGAGATCACAAACGTGCATCTACTCATTTGAGGCGGAAAATAACAAGGTCACAGCAAAGTAACATGTTTATGCGCTGGACAGCTCCTCAAGTTTTTGAGCCCACTTTGTTTACCAGATAGAAATTGTCATAAAGACAAGTTTCCACACACACACACACACAGACACACACACACACTGCTCATAGTGTCCTGTCTTTACAGCTGTAATGAATTTGGGCATGATATTCTGCATAGGTTTGCCTCTACCATCACCGACATAAATCCATCCACAGTCTATCTAAAATATTTTTTATAAGCTTTAAAATAACAAACTAATCAATAAACATCAACAAGTAGTGTGTAGCCTACTTAGACCTGCACTATTCTGGCTAAAAAAGTATTGCATTAAAATACTTCCTTAAACTTAAAGCTCTTAAATATAAAAAAAAAACCAAAACAAGCAAAATAACCAGTGTGACTGCAATATGTAAACACACAGTTGTGGTTCCCAGCCTGGGAACCTGGCCCCTCCAGTAAATCTGTTTGTTTCAGGAGATAAATAATGAGAAGGAAAGCAGGAAAAGCAAGTTCAGATTTGTTTTAATTTGTTGAACATGTCTACAAACTTTGCTTTGTTTTAACAAAAAAATGCTTGAAGAGGAAATAAGGCTTTGGTGAAACTGCTAACAACTGCTTTCTTCCACTATATAATACATGACCAATATGATGGAAAGTACTATGTCTACACATGAATTACTAAAAATACAAAAATTCTTGGGTACTGGAGTAAACAGCAGAGTTTACAAACAGGACAGCCAACAGGCCTCTTAGTATCTTTGTGTTTAGCTGAGTCGGCAACTGGACAGATTTATTTGATTTATTCTCAACCTGTGACAGAGCTGTGAGTAAACTTCACACACCCGCAACAGCCATGAATCACAGACATTACTCTGAGTAAATTCAGCTTAATGTTTGAGTCATTCACGTAAAAAACTTTTTTTTTTTGTCTCACCTTAGGGATGGCAATTTGATAAGTGATTCTCTGTATGACTCCTGGGGTTAGAAGTGACAACGGTGATTTTGCAGGTCATTTGCTAAATGTCTGTTATTATCACTGGTAATTCAATAGCACATTGTTAAGTCTTTAGTGTGAGTCACCGCCAGCCTGTGTGTGTCTGGAGGAGAGATGAGAGAAAATTACAGGGGCTGGGACACTTTGTTTTACCTTCTGCAGGAAAGTTTATACCCTCCAGTAGAAAACCCACTGAAGTTTTCCAGCATGAGGTCTCTTCTCCGATGCCAGTGTGTGTGCTGAAATCATTTCTCTGGGTTTTCAGTGTTATTATATACCAGTGCGTACTTATGAAATCACTGCGTGCACAGCTGGGTACAAATCACAGTAGCAGCTCTCCAGGGAATTATTATTTAAAGGTGGTGAAATGAAACCTCTCTGCATGTGTCCCTTTTTACTGAAGTGAACCAACCAATCATGATGAGAAAAACAAAGCTGGATGGATGCTCCACAAACCTGCATCAAACAGATTTTGTGCAACTTCCTTTCAGGTCATCAGTGTCAGTGTTAAAATGTTTGGTTTGTTGGTTTGTTTGGTTGTTAGGTTTGTGAGCCTGGAGCGTCTTTTACTGTTGTAGAAGGCCGAGGTGGAGCTTGTTTCACTACTTAATGTACAGAGCTGTCCATAAGAATACATCTTAAGAAAAATCGTAATATGTCAAGTGATGTTGAAAAAAATGGAATAAAGTAAAAAGTGAGGATATTCTCTTCTCGTGAACTGTAGTGGAGTAAACACTGAAGTAGAAGTACCTTAGATTTGTACTGGAGTAAGTATACTTTGCTGTATTTACAATAAAGTGTTTTCTAGCAGCTGTTACCAAATTCTTGATAAACAAACCTGTTATGACGAGTCATTGCAAAAGTGTCCATTATTTCCAGATTTAAACCTTGACTAAAAAACTAAGGGCAGGTTTTTAACCAGAGCCGAGGCGAGTCATGTTCTCATTGCACCAGTTTTACTGACACTGGCACAGAGTATGTTTTAGAGTTGCTTTGAAGATCCCACTGATTATTTTTAAGGCTTTTTCTGGCCCGTGTCCTGACGATTTACATAGAACCATATGAGCCAGTGGATAGTTGGAGATCTTCAGGCATAAGTCTCTTATCTGTCCCAGGGGCCTGTCTTAGAACTTGAGGGTGCAGGGCAATTACAGTCAGGGCCTCAATGCTCTGGAATGACCCGCCTGAGGAAATCAAGTTTGCTGCGTCAGCAACATCTCTTAAAATCCTTCACAAAACATACTTTCACCAGAGAGCATGTCTCAATATCTGTTTAGTTTTGTTTTTTGAATATTTTACTTGAATCTTTTTCTTTTAGTTTTTTTTTTTTTTCTTTTAGGTTCCATTGCTGGAATTAGATTTTATATCTTTTATCATAACATCTTGTGGTTTTATAACTGTGTGATGGACTTAGTAACCTGGGATTTCAAAAACGATGGCATTTTCAAATCTTAAATTTAATACAGATAGCCTACTAGATTTTTTAAAATACCGACTATATCAATATATTCAGTACATTAACAAAATAACACCACAATGAAAGCACTGCACCTTTAGCCTCTATATTTCACAATACCCATTACCAGTACAGTAAAAATGCAGGTGTTTGGTTATGTTGCTGGACTTTTGACACCAGGTTGTGTGACTGAAGTGAGCTGAATAGCAGCCTGGTTCTTCATTCCCTCAGGATCATGGCCTTGCAACAAGCCAGGAGCAGCCAGGATGAATAGAGCCTCTGTATGCTTTGGCTGTGTGCATCTCTGCTGGCCTTTCAGTAAACAGACTACAGAATAGCACTGTGGGAAAAATACATTAGAAATAGCAAATGCATAGTCGGAAAATTTCCTATCACTAGAGAGAGAAAACAAACAGCAAAAATATATTTCCAAAAAAACACCATGTGTATTTTTTCTACCCTTATTGTCCTGTGTGAAACTTTTTTTTGTTTAAAATCTTACTTTTGTGTGTGTCCTTGTTTCTTCACCTGTTTGTTAATGTAAACAGTCCTCTCACTGAACCCACATCTACTCCAACTCTAAATTTTTTACTGGTTGGGTCAATCCCGCTACATTTTTGTTGGCTTATGATTCATGTTTTTGTCTGCTTCAGTTGCTGCTGTGTTCTTCGTGCCAGAGGGTAAGATATTTTTTATTTGTCTATGCACTGCCTTAATAAGAGCTGAATGTTTTATAACTCATGCTTCATGTATCTGTTGTTTCAACATTGATCTTCTGAGCACATGTGGTTATTTGTTTGTGTCAGCATGTGGTCAGGGCAGCAGCAGCAGCCTCGGTGTGGTGGTTGAGACGAAGAACATCACCCTCCCTGCAGGGTCTAAGGCCGTTCTGCCTTGCCACAGCCCCCGCATGGTGTGGACCCGGGACAGACTGAAGGACCGTCAGAGGGTGGTGCACTGGGACTTAGTCCGCAACAGCCCAGAGTATTCTGTAGAGCGAGTCCTGGACATGTCGCCTGGAGCCCGTCAGAGGGTCTACAACGGATTCAATAAAGGACGCATTTCCCTTCCAGACTCTGCTTTTATTGACGGCAACTTCTCCTTGATCATCAACAGTGAGACTCCTTGTGCTCCAGAAACACCATGAACATTTCACCCCTGAATTTATACTTTTATCTCATGGCTGTTTGCATGTTTTTTTTTTTTGTTTTTTTTTCCAGACGTTGTCACAAGTGACAAAGGAGTTTATACCTGTAATCTCCACCATCATTACTGCCAGATTCACCAGTCCATTCAAATCCAGCTCAATGTCACTAAATCAGGTGAGGCCACCCTGAATGTGGAGCCTAATATTATTTCATTATTTGTGATGTGTGAAATACCTTAAACATCAATGTATTTCACACTCGTGTTTCCAGCTCGGAAAGAGAAACGTTACTGGGATGGAGAAAAGACAGTGTTTGTGGTCTTGCTGGGCAGCTCAGTGGTATTGCCTTGTGTAAACCGACGCCCGCTGTGGAGAGAGGGTCTCCAGGAGGACCAGCAGCAGGTGGCTCACTGGGACTTCCAGGCCCCTGGAGTGCGCCCTGACGGGGCTGACCGTCTTGTGGACCTCTATGCCTCTGGGGAGCGCCGGGATTATGGTTCTCTCTTTGCCCAGAGCAAGATGAGTGTGACCGAGGACGCTTTTACATTAGGGGACTTCTCACTGTCCATCTCTGACTTGAAGCCCGTTGACAAGGGTCTATACTCCTGCCACCTGCATCACCACTACTGCGGTCTGCATGAGAGACGCATCTTCAGGCTCACTGTGGGACCTCCACTTCCGTCCGCCCCCACAACAGCACCTAAGGTTTTCCAGAACAATGAGCCAGAACCAAGTAAGCCACTCAGAATTAAAAACAACAACAGACACCACCAGAGCTTTGTTTTTCCAGACGCTAGTAATGGTAAATGTTTTTCCTCATATGGCTCCTTGGAAGGATTGTACAGAGAGTAATAACACTGCTCCTGTTTTTTGTTTTTTTTGTTGTATTTATAGGCATAGTTGGTCAGTTAAATCAGTTCCTCTTTGTGCAAATTTCTTCTCAGTCCTCTCTGTTTTTGTGTTTGAGCTGAAAAGGGAGGGAGGAGGTATAAGGAATGTAGAAGCTAACTAAAAAAGAAAGCAAGACTGTTGAACTATGAATTCACATTGCGGGTTGATAAGCAGGGTTGTTTTTTGAGTCATCTATTTGCAGTTCTTACTTTAAAAGTCTCCAGTAAATAGCCTTAAATAGGCTGCAGTGGAAGTGGTCTCATTTTTCTGGCCAATTTTTTTTTTTTTTTTCATTTACAGCCTTTTCGTTTACAGCTGGAGACATTTTAACTGCACTGGACAGATGAGAAGGCTCCAACAGTTAGTAATTCAGTCAGTGGATACATCTTGTCTTATTTCCTCCATTTGACCCCATTTTTAAAGAGACCTGACCACTTGTCTAGACTGGTTCGACTGTATCTCGAGCTTTGTTTATCCTTCCATGCTCTTCAGTTTCTGCTCTGTTTCTGCTGCTGATGTGTATCAGCCCCTGGTTGAGGCATGTTTACCAGCAGTCAAAGGAAGTCCGATACATCTGTTCAACATCTGGAACAGCTGTGGCATGAAAGAGCAAAGTGAGGGGAGGGGATGAAGGTATGTGTTAGACTATAGATCCTCCCCCCACTTTAAGGAAATTACAGCCTATTTAATAACTCTGTAAAGTGTGCTGTATAGAAATGCACTTGTGGATCGATGGCAGGTAGGAATTCACTTCCTCACATGCCACTGATCTTGTCTGTAAGATTAAGACCAAGTTGCTTGCACTCGCACAGGCACCACTGATCATCTGAAATTACAAATGTCATGAGAGCTTTCCATTGTTTTGCTGTAATTATTTATGGCAAGAACAAATGCAACATTGTCTCTTTGTCACCATGAAGGAGGCGTTTTGAGAGCTGTCATCTTTGAAAATGAAGATGTTTTCCTGAAGTTCATTGACTTGCAAATGATGCATATCCTGCAGGAAAAAAAAGACAGGTTTACCTCTGTGCAGCATATGTGAAATAACAGTTAACACGTGCAGACTTGTCAGATCTGTCAAGGAAATGGAAATGGGCTACTGCTGGGATGTGGCTTCAGCTCTAGTTGTGACAGCTAAGCTTGAGAGACAATGACCTTAGACAGGTCTTTGCGATTTCATGCATATTAGGTACATTAAACAATGACGGGCGATAATTACCAACCAAGCTCCCACTTAGGAAGTGGCTTAGGGTTTTTTTTTTTTCATGATAAGCTGGTTTTGAAAGCATAGTCAGAGATGGTACATTACACGTTCTCCCTCAATTGTGTTTAGTTTTCGCATCCATCTTAACTGCGTAATGAGAGACCAGAGAGTAAATATTCAAGAGGGAAATATTTAACATTTTTCTGTGATTAGGCTGCTTTTGAATTTAGGGAGACACTGAAAGACAAGGCAGATAACAGCAACAACTCTGTAAACATGCTTGGGATAGTTATTCTGCAAAAGTAGCTTTGGTACAGTGCACTGTGATTATAGCAGACATAGAGCTGTTTGAAGTTGATATGGTTTTGCATCTCTAAGCTCAGTATGCATTTTCTGTACTTGTCATTTTTTTTTTACAATTATTGCCAACCATCTTGAAAGCGTGCACAAACAGTGTGGGTGTGGGTGCTGCCTTCAGTGAACTCAGATATTGACTTAGACTGGCCTGTCAGACTGTTATTATTTTTTTTTTAGACTTTGCTGATGAGCTCTGCTGAAAGTGTCACTGATTTATTTTCCATCTATGCAGAAACTAGACTTCTGTGTTTGCGAGATGACGGGAAAAGTCCTAAATGGAAAACTAATACAGACACACAGACAAACCACATTACAGTATTTGTCTCGTTCCTCACACTTCTCCTCCTCTTCTCTGGTCAGCCTCTGTTTTCCTGTGAAGAGAAGAAAAAAAATAACAGCTGCATGACCTCAGGTCTGGAAGCCATTACTGCCAAACAGCATTTTGACATTTAACTCCTGCTCTCCCTTTCTGACTCTGGCTTTAGGATTCAAATGAAAAAGAAAGAAACCTCAGGAGGAATAAAAATTTTAAGCTATGTATGAATGTATTTCAGCCTAATCCATGTTTATTATCGTCAAATTAATCTACCGTATTCAAACAATATATCACTATTAATATATGACCCTGTTGTTGTTTTATTTGAGGATTCCTTGAGTTTGCTTGTTATTCACGATGTGGTATATTTAGTGTTAGTCATTTGATTGATTCGATTTTTTGCCTTCAGGAACTGAAGAGGTGGAGAGTCCACGTGTGGTGAACGTCATCCTCCCCGAGCACCGAGGTTATTTTGTGCAGCATTTGAGCTACTTCCTGGTCACTTTCTTACTGCTGGCGCTCATCGTCATCACTGTCATTGTGCTGACACGACGACGCAAAAAGAGAGGTATGTTGTGTATGAGTGAGTTCAACTCTTCTGTTTTTGGCTTGTATCTGACAAATTGCTTACATGTTGTAATTTTAAAAGGCATATTCATTATGGTTAACTGGTGAACAGCACATTTTTTGGACACAATGTGTTGGAGATTGTGTGTTAATTTTTTTTTCAGGACTGGAGTATGAGCTGCGTGTAGCTGAACGGTGAGACATTACTAAATAGTAAATTATATTTTTTCCAGTAAATTAAATCCAACCCTAAGATAAACATTCATTCATTTTGTACAGAGGGAGCACGTTCAGTGGAGGAGAAATGTCATTAGACTGCACAGAGCTGAGGGCCTGTAACCAAGAATCTCTGAATTCAGGTGCAGTAAGCTTTATTCACACAGATGCAGTAAACACACATGACCTATGTCAACAGGCTGCTTTGCCTTCTCATAACATCTATATCTGTTACAATCCACAGACTACAAAAACAACCTACTGAAAGAGAGAGATATGACCAAAGACTGCAATAAGGGTGAGTCGACGTTCTGCAGTTAGATAGTAATAACACTTCCAACAGTCACATCCTCACAGCCACAGTGCAGCTTAAGATAAGAAACACTGTGTTTATTGATACGATGTTCCTCTCCCACCTTGTCCTTCAGACTTTGATGGGAAGCTGTGGAAGTAAGTGCGATATTTCTGAGATGCTGCTGGCAGGTCCAGGGCAAACATGGGAAGAGTAAAGGACCATGGAGAAAAGGGGAAAAACAGACGGAAACCCAGGAGAGGACAAGAGGAATGCTCCCTCTGCTGTAACTCTAGCACACTAAGCTTTTTCACTAAAAGGCATTTTTTATGTGTATTTTTTTATATAACTTGCATTTTCACAAGCTGTTGTAACAATAAGGTTAAACATGTATTTGATGCTTACTCTTTGCATTCATTGGTTGGTTTGTGTCAAATATTAGACATTGTTATTATCCTTTGTGAATACTTTTTTTTATTAAAATGCATGCTGTTTATTAAAGTATGTTTAAAAGTATGTACTGTGCATGCTTACAGAACTGCAAGCTCACAGCTCTTTTTAATTATTGAAATTTGGTAACATTAATTTTTGCACAAATTCTGCTGTATTTAAATTTGTGAAGGTTTTTTCACCATGTTTCAAAGGTGAATTTACTGTATGTAGATGGCATTTGGGAAAAAAGTGGAATGCATTTTCTAGCATTTCTAGATTACTACTAGTGATAATTACTATCTAGTTTTACACACATCATGATACTTTTTACATTTTTTTTATGAAACCCCAATGCGGTGACAAAATTACTAAATTTCATATTTTATGTATTTTACAAATACAGATTGTGAGACTGAAATTCTTCTCCTCAAACACTGCAGATAAAGTCTCTTATAATACATGTGTTTATTGATAATTTATCAGCTGAAAAATCATGAAATTTTAGGACCATGGAGTAAAGGCTCAGTCTAACAAAACTCAGGAAAAGAAAACAAACTTTTAACCATTTATTTGGTTTTTAATGGGCTGTGCAGTACTTGTTTGCATCAAGCATGTACAATGTATCCTGGTTTATAAAACACTGAACTTTCTCAACTAAAACTGCTGGTTAATGATACATATTGTTACAAATCTCCTCGGCTCTGTGAGGCTTACTGCAGAAGGAAGTGTCTCAGTAATGCTAAATCACAAACTGTAGCTCCAACCCCTTTGTTTCTCTCTCTCCATCTCTTGCTCTCTGTCTTGCTCACACTGTAACTTTTGTCTCCTCTAATAAAATAGTTCTATTAAATATTCACAACAGTCACACTGCGATTCGTGGATCACTGTTCGTTCCAGTTGAGGGGCCCCCACTGACACTAGCCCAGATATTGGGTCTGTGGATAAAATGCGGCAGTGAATTTAAGATGTGCAACTAATCACATAAACTGAGAAAGATTTGAGGTAAGTATTTAACCATTGTATTAAAAAAACAAGGCAACGAGTGAGGCAGAGAAATAGTGATGTGGTTAAAGTTGTGCTCTGACAATAATAAAATTGTAGCTCATACATTAGCTCAGACATTATAACAATATGCAGCAGAGAACTACCACCTATTGATTATCATGCCAGCCTTGGCTGATCAATCACACCCAGTAACAATGAAGCACTCACAATGCTATGATTGATTATTTTCTAATTGAATAAGCTCTAATTATTATCCCCCTCACTGATAATTATATAGAGACATCTAATGCTTAATAATCCCTTTAACTGTGGAAAACCCATTAGTCTATATAATCATCAGTTCACTCAGTGGGTAATGCAGCTTAATGCACCTTTTCTGGTTTTACCTCATTATGTTTTTGTAAATATATTTTTTCGTGATATAATTTCATGTTATATTTCATTTTAGATGCATTTATTTACATGTTTTGTCATTCATTCATGTTTATGTGGATAATCTTCTGGTTGCCACAGCTAATAATTTGCTCAGATCTCAAACATACATTTCAGACATTTTTTTTTTTTTTTTTTTAAGTCTACAACTAATTGGATCGAGCTGAGTTAATATTGAGCCGGAGTGGCACAGCTATCTCTGGACTCGGAAATATTCGGCGGTGATGAATGTTATCGGGACTCGCAGTAAAGGCGATAAGACCAGGCTTCATGAGGCCGGTCCACTTCCTCTTTGTTCTGTGTGAGTGCGCGGCGCTGCCCGCGGTGCGTGAGTGCGGTTGTGTAAAATGGGGCACACGGGCCTGCGCGCAGCCCAGACACACCACTAGATGACAGCACTGTCTAACCAATTAGCCTGTGGAAAAAAAAAAAAAAAAAAAAAATAGCAATAGCAATATTCCCAACTCCATATCGCAAGGATGTGGACTGTCCCTTCCTGTTTTAGTGCCGAGAGAGCCACCGTACCGACTCACACTGGAGCAGGAACACGGGCGCTCATAACGCGATTATGTCTGGATTTTCGCTGTGTTTGTCAAAGACACGGAGCTTTATTTTCCACCGCGGCTTGTACAGGTTTATGTATTAGGGGAGTGCTGTTATGTTATTCTACGGGTAACTGGTAACATTGCAGGCCCGTTTATTGCGCTGCCAACCCTTGTTCCTTTCCTGTGTCAATGATTGTCCTCCCCTTACTCTCATGGCGGAGACTAAAATCATTTATCATATAGACGAGGAGGAGACTCCTTATCTGGTCAAACTCTCCGTTTCTCCAGAGAAAGTCACCTTAGCGGATTTTAAAAATGTCCTCAACAATCGACCGGTCAATAGCTACAAATTCTTCTTCAAATCGATGGACCAGGATTTTGGGTAAGTGGCCGCCGTCGGCGATTATTATTATTATTATTATTATTATTATTATTATTATTAGTCCGTTCGTCCGGTTCACTGGCTGTTTATTATTGCAATGTGTATTTAGACGGATTATTACAGGCCGTAATAGGCAACATCAAGCGATGCTGGCCGCAGAGCTCGTTACATGTGTGTGTGTGAACTACGGTGCCATGTCTGTGTCCATGCTCCTGGCACCTGCTCGTTATTACAGCCTGTCCTGTGCGCAGTGGAGGAGACACACGAGTGTTTGAAGTGATACCAGATCTGTCCAGAGCCCTAATGACGCAGCCCTGCATGTATTACACAGAGCCAGACCCCTGCTCCTCGGAGACACTGTTAACCCATAACAATGACAGCAGACCAACCGGGGGGTGGAATATAAATGTCAGAGCAATGTTGACAAAGAGTTCACATGTTCAAGTTCTCAGGTTTCAACTTGTTTTGTTTTGGTTTACCTTTGCCGGGTTATTGGAGCATGGGATTGGCCGCAAGAACCATGAGAAACGACTGTGTCGGAAATCATGATTTGATTGTCATTTTGTAACAAGCCTGGGATGTTGTCTTCATTTCGAGACACACGTGCGAATCCCGAGGGAAAACAGCAACCACAAGGACAGTGACTGTGACTATTAGACATGTAATCGGTGTTTGCATCTACAGTAAGAGGAGGAGATCTGTCAAACAGCTGCCTATTACATCCTCATAACCCTGGTTCTCTGTGTTTTCCAACATTTCATATAGTATATGCTGTGTTATTACAGGGACAAAGGAGCTGGACGTTTTAAAATGTAATGATTGTATATGTAAGTTGAATAATAGCCTACATGTTGAAGTTTTATCGCACATCACAGTCTATTAGGTTGTCAGTCACATGGCACATATAATGCACATATTGTAATTTACAGTGGTCAGAAGGGGAGGGAAATGAAATAAATGATTAACCCTACGGCTTTAATTTTACTACTGATGAAGTTGTAGCATCAGCTATGGGACCACAAGAGACAATTCTAATGACGCACAACAGGGTTTTTAATGGAGGATGGAAATGTGAAGTATAACAAAAAATATGTTTTTCATGCTGTAAGTCTACCCCAGAAAGTCACAGGACCTTCCTCCACTAACCACTGGATGCTGGACATTATGAATAATAGAAATATTTCTCCCCTCTTTCTCTCCCTTTTGCTCTCTGTTCCTCTCTTAATCCCATCCTGATTTTCAGGAGAAACACCAGGTCTGCCGGGCTCTTCAGCCCTCTTGGTCAGTGAGATCTACTTGTGTCAGGCCTCTGCTGAGAATGACATATTTGTGTCAGTGCCTGTTTCTCATTCCAATCTGAACAGTCATACATGGGCCCACACGCATTAGTATCTTGCACTGTAATCGCAAACGTGATTGGAGGAAATGCAGAGGCAGGCAGTGTCTATAGAGCCAAACGTCATACATTTCCACTGCAGCCTGACCTTGCGAGGGAAGCTGGCTCTTCCTGGTGGCAGGCTAGGCTTGGTGCGCCGCTTTGTCCCCAGCCTCGGCTTCCTGCCTCTCTCGCACTGCAGGCCGGGCTGCTCACTGGGCCTCAGGTGATCGACAAGCAGATTATGGAAACAAACAAAGCATGTTTGCTCTCACCACATGGAGACGTGGCTCCATGTTGCTGAACACACCGCTACAGTAGGTCGACTAGCTCCTGCATGTAAATCAACAAAGCATGGTAAATTCAGTTATGAATTGGATGTTGTCAAAACTGCTGGTCACACAGGGCTGTTACAGGCACTTTGTGAAGGCGTCATTCATGAGCGTTCATGCCTTTGAGTTAAGGTTGAATATCTGGGCTCAGTGAGTGCCGTATGGTACTGGCACAGTATGGAAGCAAACCCAGTCAAAGGCACAGAGGATAGCAAGCGCTTTGTGGAAGCCATGCTGGCTGTACTGCATACACACAGACAGTATGGCTGCTGGAGAATTAGCTAGGGAGGAATAAGACTGCTAAGCAGAGAGGGAAAACATCAAATCCCTTGCAGTTATAGACAGTGTTTGAAATGTAAATGAGCAGTCAGTGCAAGGTCCTCTGTAGTAGACCCCCTGCTGTGCAGGAAAAACCAGCCATTTTCTTATGGGATTGCTGAGCTACATTTGTGCTGGTCATGTCAGCTCTTTAAGCAATGGCCACACAAATTTGATAAACGCTTTGCCCCCAAAACGCCTCGGCTCACTGCGGCGAACATGCCGTCTGCGTTCCCTTTCGAATCAGTGTAACCATGGGCTGTGGCATTTCCGTTCACACAACACAGCACAGCAAATTAAACGATGACTGTTTCTTTGTGCACATTTCATACCTCACTTGTTTTTTTTTTCTAGTCATACTCATTCATTCATCAATATTCATAAGACAGGAAGCTAATTGAGGCTGGTTGTTTAGAGGGAACCCACTTGGCTTCTTTTTTCTTCTTCTTCTTCTTTTTTTTCCCGGAGACTTCAAGGTGATGATATGGCGTTTTGTCATTGCCACTGGTGGTGAGTGGGTTTGAGACCTAACTATAATGCAAGTCACAGAGGCACTCTGGAGCTGAGGAAGCAGCCAAGCTGAAGGTCTGAAAGAAACAGTCTTGTTTGTGCCTCAGAAAATAGGGGGCTGGTAGGGGGATCTTGCTTCTGCTGGGGAAGTGATGCTGAGCCCCTGTAGTTAGAGGACAAAAATCTGCAGCTTTTTGCACAAATGCACTCCTGCCTCACCTCACTTGTTTTTGTTGTTTGAGGACTGTGACAGATTTTAAGGTTATACTGCACCTGGGCATTAACAAAGATGCTCTTACTGTGATAGTGGCAATATGATATTTGTTTTATAGAGACATCATGGATGAAACAGCTAAAACATCTGAACTGCTGTGAAAACCACAGGGTTACAACATTAAATGCACCATCAGCAGCATGTACGCTATTATATAAAGTGTTTTCTATGTAAAAAGTTGTATCAAGCTGTTTCCTGAGCCTTTGTCATATTGAAGTCTATCTTTTCACCATCTTAATAGACTGCAAATATTCTGCTTCCCTGTTTATAGTATCATTAACATCAGCCCACCAAAGTCCTGGAGTGCTGGCCCAGTGTTAGTCGGCTTCTCCTGCCCCTGGTTTCTGGTTTAGGTCTTAACCACCCAACCCACCTCTGTCTCTCACAGCATAAACAAACACGTCTAATCTTCCCCAGCTACACAAATATCCCCAGCAGTGGAATATTCAGCGATCACCAGGGTAAATCTCGTGTCATTATCCTGTGAAATCTGTTAAGACCTATTTAAGCTGTCAGCTCTAAGAAGTCAGATCTGTGACAGCAGCTCAC
The DNA here is from genome assembly GCA_038496675.1 of Rachycentron canadum. Lineage (NCBI taxonomy): Eukaryota > Metazoa > Chordata > Actinopteri > Carangiformes > Rachycentridae > Rachycentron > Rachycentron canadum. The sequence continues at coordinate 6,675,415 of CM076651.1, forward strand.
ACCAGACACATGCTTCTTTAGACAGGGCTTATGTTTGTGTACGTGTGTGTGTGGGTGTGCGTGTAGTTGGTTCAAGAGTGGAACAAACACGCTCCTGATATCAGATGGAAACTGAGGAGAAGGGTGTTTCACCACATGTTGAAGACGTCATCCGTTATCATTGGATTTGTTTTTTGGTTCATTGGGTTGCAGCTTTTGTGACAGAGATATTTTTAAGAGATTTATTTTGCATGTTGGTTCCTATTATTGAACCGTGGCAGAAGAACATGTCAGTCAGCCTTATTCCTGTCCAAGAAGAAGTGTTGCTGAAATTTCACTCAAACAGGCCAATCCCACATCCTCATAAGTCACCTTAGCTGGTCGTGCAGCTTGAGAGAGAGGATGCAAACACTTCCTACCTAACATGCAGCCAGCAGTCAGCCCTCGCCTCCCTCCCTTTTCCTCCCCCGAGGTGGAACAGGCCACAGCAGCAGACTCTGTGGTCGTCAGTTCCAGCCACAAGGCTACGTTATCTCCGTCCACCACTCCCAGCAATACAGCTCCCACAGCGGCGGCGCACACAAAAACACAACTAGCTTGGCTAATCATTTCAGCGGCAGGGAACTTCTGGCAAACAAGAGGTGGAAAAAAAGCTGTAAAGTCGCTGTCAGAGACACCCCTGCATAAAATCTTCTTAGGCTTTCCTGCTGCTCTCAAATCGTGCCTCTCCCTTTTCATGTACTGTGTTCAAAGCCAAGGCGCTAATATGAGAGCTCCACAGAGTTTCAGGAACGCTTGCTTATACCCTTTCTGAGAAAATCCTTTGCAAAAAAAAAAAAACAAAAAAAACAAACAACATAGAATAAAGACATACAGGGAGTTATAATGGAAACGGGCAAATTTATCAAGATGTTTTCACGCCATGAATGTCAGTGTGTCAGGTGTTACCCAGCTCATCTCCTGGCCCTCAGCGAGCTTCAGGCTTGATCTATGTGACACGAGCCTAGCAGGTGTGGTGACTGCTCGCTGCTGAACTGTGTCCCAGCAGGTCAGAGGGTAACTGGGAGGTATTTTTGTAGGGAATTTACGGCCAAAGATGAACACACTGAAGGAGGCTCGCACACTGGATCACTCTATTAATACACGCTCCTGTGCTTTGACGCCCTGTTGTCGCAGCTTTTACTTCCCACACACATGGCACATCTATCTATCTATCTATCTATCTATCTATCTATCTATCTATCTATCTATCTATCTATCTATCCGTCTGCCTGTCTGTCTGCCTGTCTGTCCGTCTGCCTGTCTGTCTGTCTGCCTGCCTGTCTGCCTGTCTGTCTGTCTGCAGTGGATCATTATGAAACACCTGTGCAGCTTTCATTTCTCCTTTGCAGCCCTATCTTTGCCAGGTTGAGTATTAAGTCCTTATCACATTACTGTGTTTAGTGTAAGTGACAGACAGCCAAGATGACCATAAATCTCTGATAGAGACATTGCTGCTGCTTATTGAGCTCACCCACAGTAGTAAGGGTGCAAAGCTGGTTTTAAAGCCATGTGGAAAATATGACTTAGAAAGCGTGAATGTCTCTCAGTATGTGTCAGCTAAGCAGGGAAGGGAAAGCGTCTCCAGGCTCGCCTGTGTGGTGTTGTTGAGCTGATTCTGTGTTCTTCTCCCGGTCGGTTTGCCTGACTGTGTCTGTCTGCCTGTTCCCCAGGGTTGTCAAAGAAGAGATTTCCGATGACAACGCCAAGCTGCCCTGCTTCAACGGGAGAGTAGTGTCCTGGGTAAGTGAGATGGATGTTGCACCAGTGCTGCTCCTCTCTTACTGGCTGCTTGCCTGGCTGTGCAGCTTCAAGCTCTAGCCAAAGATATGTGGCGCACTCGTGGATCATGTAAATGCAACGCCTCCACAGAGCTTTTTAAACACTCTTCACCTTGAGCCCACTGTTCAGCTGCATTGTATAGGCACGAGTGCTTCCATTTGATATTAAACTTAGCCACTGTTACAAAATACAGCCAGAGGTGGTTGAGTTCGATTGAAATCATACCAGTTAGTGTAACCTATGTGATGGAGGTTATTCTATTGACTCCTGGAGGTTTACAGTGCTTTGTAATTACAGACGATAAACAGCACTGTGAGACCACGTTACCCTACAGGGACAATACAGTATGTCAAATCAAATCAATCTGTCACCTTAGAGGAGCATTTACATCTTAATCATCGCTAAAACATAGGGGACAGAAGCCCAGGTTTTAAATAGTTTATTAGTTTGACAGGCTGCTCATTTAATCTTCTTTGTGGGTTTTTGTCAACATCTAGCAATCTAGCAAATAAATATAATACTTATAGTAATTGATCTCTGTGGGGAAATCCATTATTTTACTTGGCTTCCTCCAAAGGGAGGTCACAGGTCAGAATCAGCCACGCAGTGGTGACTATAGAGCTGTGTGGGACTGTCTTGCTCATTATCACTTAAGTATTGTCAATAGCATCTAACAAAAGGCCTTGAAGCCTGTCACTATGCTGCACTGCTGCTCAGCAACCAGTTGTGTGTGCATCTTTATGTCTCATTCACCTTCGCTTCACATGAGTAGGATTACTCTATACACTTTTTTTAATAAGGACAGTTTCTTTTCATGGCACCACACCTTCACTCCAGGTAATTCAAAGAGTTTGATATTTAAATTTTGCTCATAAAGTACCCAGTGTTTATCAAACATTGTCTAATAATCTTCTACATCCTTGTCTTATGATTCTATGTGTATTTTAGCTACATTAAATAATGTGAAGTCTTTGTCAATGAAGTAATTACCCTTTGCAAAACCCATTATGGTATTACTGTAATTAATATTGGCTGCATTAGCATTGACAAATTTGTACTTTGCTGGATCAGAATCCGATGGCTGTGGCAAGCGTGAGCTATTACTTTATAAGACTAAGCACATCCTAACAGCATATATACTGATAGTTGTTTTACCATTTTTAAACATATATAAAAATTTAGTTATATTAAGTTTGCCTCATATATTATGTGGTGAAACTCTATTAGAAAACTTCTATTCAAAGAATGGAAATTAAGTCAAAATAATACATCCTTGGACTTCATCTAACTTCATGTACCCTTGGGAGACTGATTTTTTTTTTGTTTGTTTTTTTTTGTTTTTTTGGTGCAGCAGCCGGTCCACAGGTCTACAGTGATACCCAGTCACATGTTAGCTTCCATAAAATAATCCAATGACCTCCACATATTGTGCCTTAGAGAATTTACATTTGATCCATGTATGGGGGAATTTTTCTGTAATATTCCCATTTGCACAGAAAGAAGCTACAGTGTTTATACAAGGCAGTTTTCCAAAAATCAGGAGAACCAAGGGCCAGAGCCAAACATACTCATTCTTCGTCTGTTTGAAACAGAAAACCAGACACAGAAGGTGATGGAAACTGCAGAAATGATTTCAGCCTTTTAAAAAAGTAGCCAACAGGGTTCATTTAAGAACCCAGTGACACCACAGTGACACCTGGGAATCTAAAGTTCGCATTAGAAAAATCATATCCTGGACAATTGTTACTCTTTCCACGGCTGCCTACTTTAACTTTCATTATTCTGGCTCAGATGAAAGGGGAGTAGCTGTATCTATGGGTCATTGTACATCATCCTTTGTTCTGACACTCAGCTGAGTAAAAGCAGTGTTGTCTTTTAAGTTTCTGTGTTGCTTGCTGTGTTTCTCAAGTTGTTTATTCGGAGCCACCAGTCATCTATGTGGCTCTTTTCAACCTCTCATCTCATAGTCTTTCCTCATGCATACTTGTACGAGAGTATGGATGTCTCTGTGGTGCCAACATCACTGTGTGTGTTTATCTTTGAGTGTCGTAGAGTCTGTTGAGGTTGTTTTTGATCTTCCCCCTCCACACCATGGGACATCATTCAACTAAATATTTATTATTGTTTGTGTTTCTCTCGGAGCTGAATACGTCTGGTCCATAATGAATCTTTCCTTCTCTTCAACTTCTCTCTCCCAGTTGGTCCTGGCAGAGAGCAACCATTCCGATGGAGGATCTCAGTGCACAGAGAGCCATCCAGAGTTGCCCCCTCCTCTCGAGAGAACAGGGGGCATCGGAGACTCGCGTCCCCCCTCCTTCCAGTGAGTAGGCTGATTACCGCTTGTCATATATGCACAATTACACACACATGCATGCATGTCGGCAGATGCATTCAAGCACACAATCCTGTGCACTGGCTGACCTTTTTATTTCACAGCATGCCATATGTGCTAATCAGAATGTGGATTGCTCATCAGAGAGGATCATCGTCAGGCTCGTATGGGCAGTGTAGGTGGTTCATACGGCCGTGTGTAAATATGGCATGTCCTGAAGCTTGAGAGTGGGAACATGCAAGAGTGTGAGTGCTTTTCCCACTCCCCTCCCATCCACTCAACTGTGGAGCTTGGCGTTAGTCCGCTCATCTATGTAAATATGATGCGATCGCCGCCAGTGCTGCTGATTCTTGAAATAGCCTTTGCAGCATAAACATCTTCAGGCAAATCCTGGCACTCAGCAAGGCCAATTGTGCTCAGTCATACAGAGCATTCATCCATACTTGGTTAATAGGGCATATTGGTTAATAAAAGGCATATGTAGATCAAAAGGACATTTGTGCCTAAAAGCTCACAAATGGAGATATTGTCGACAGGCTGATTACAGATATGTGAGACCATACTTTGACTTCAAACCGGCTGATTAGAGAATATCACTGCACTTGCCGAGGAGAGGTCCCATGCTAAATATAGCTGAAAGGGCTTGGGGGCAGTGGGGCCGAGGGTTGTTGCCATTGCAGCGCGGGAGCAATATGGCTGAGGCTCTATATTGAGAACAAGCAATCTGTCATGTCTCAGTGAATCTCTTTATCCAGTGTTTGACATCTCAGCTCGCTTTTGCCCTCTATGGGCTGCTCCCTGCTGTTTGGCTGTCAGCTGTCCTGATGATTTTATTGTTCCCAGCCAGCTTTCACTAGAACTACTGCCACCTCGTGGAGTGAAACGAAAGTGTGCCAGCCCCCTTACCCCCACGTCATTTCCCCCCCGTCCCCTCCCTCACTCTCCCTCTCTGTTTCCCTCGTCGAGTCAGACAGACAGGCCTTTCTCTCAGAGAAATAGAAATTCCCTATAGCGAACCTCCTCTCTTTCTGAAATGAATCCAGTCTTCCACTTTCTACCACTCTCTGTAAATAGCTAGAATATTATTACCACTTCATTTTCTCTTTGTGCTTTATTCATGCATTTCATGTGTTTGTCAGCATGAATGGCTCTATTTGATGAACACACAGAATAGGTGTTTCGGGCTGAGAAAGGACACAACTGATGTGCTTCTGCCTGGTAATCCGGATTAACGGACATTAAAAGCACCCATCTCCATTTCCCAAGAGGGAGGGGGTGGCGATTGGCAACAATGAGAGGGTGGTGGTGGTTGAAAAGGGGGATGGCATTTGTTCACAGCTGCAGCCCAGCGCCTTGGATAATCCCCCCCGACCGGATCAGCAGATCTGCCGCCCGGCTGGTCAGCAGCCACTGACAGCCTGACAGAGATGCAGTCACCACTGCATCAATCATCACGCTGCCTTCCATTCACTACCAATAGAAATGCATCCAAACTATGCGTCCTCCGTGATATTTGCATACATGCAGTGACCTGTGCTGGTGAAGCCTGGACCAGGTGCACCCATTAGTACCCCTCAACAGAAGTGTGTAAGCATGCCTCATTGCACACTTTATCCCGCTGAGTGAACACAGCAGACACAGCATCCTGTCTGCCGTTTGTGTTTTTAATTTGCATTGATCGTGCACACACTGCCACTGTGGTGTGTGAGTACATTTTTTAAAATCATAGCAGGGTGATGTTTGTGTTTTTTTGCTCTTTTGTTTATATACAATGAGTATGACACTGTTTATATCAGCGCTGCCATTGGAGATTTGAGCGAGAGTGTGCATGAATGCATGAACACAAGTGTGATTATTTATGCAGGTGTGAAGTACATGTTGCACACATGCCCAAGTGTGTGTGACAGACTGACAGGGTTGAGTAGATTTCTCACCAGCTTCAGGTTTCCTAGGTGCCTGTGTAAGTCCCTTAACCTTGGTGCCCGAGGCCATGGCATCTCCAGCCCTCTGATAGAATAACAATCTGCCTTCCAGCCCCTCCAGAACCCACAGACTCCTCCCAGACCCCAAGAACACAGGCCGGCTTATTGCTCAGTCCCACACCTGATTTACCACTTCTCGCTTTTTTTATGCGATCTGTCATTCTCCCCTGTCTGTCTCTCTCTCGATCGTGCTCCAGGCACCATCTGGGCTTTCAATAGGTCTCATTAATGCAAGTATGGTCCAGAATGGCTGCCTCTCAGGGTATCTGGTCATTAATGACACTTAGTGAAAAACACATCACATACCGCAGAACAATGAAACTGCTATTTTGGCCAGAGGGATTGAATTTGAAACAGAGTTATAATATGAGTTCTATATTCCCCTCAGGCTGAATGGCAGGAGAACTGATATTATAACAGACAGAAGTATATTGTAGCTGGGGATTATGCTCAGGCGTGTTGGTCACGAGCTAGAGAATGAATTTGAAAGACTTTCTGTAAGAGAGACAGAGAGAGAGAGTGTGTGTGTGTTTTGTACATCATTATGAATCTGACTTAAGTTTTCCAACGTGTGTGTTGCAGCGCCAACGCGGTGAGCAGTCGAGATGGCCTGGACACCGAGACGGGCACAGAGTCTCTCCTGAGCCACCGCAGAGAGCGAGAGAGAGAGCGCGCGCGGAGGAGAGCTCGAGAGACAGAGCGTGAGTATTATCAGCAAGGAACAGATGGATCCTTAAAATGCAATTATCTTGTCATTTCCAAGTTATTACATTTCAGTGCCTCTAACTTTCCTACTCTGCACACGTCACTCACCCCTTAAAGAAATTTTTAAAAAGTGGACAGATAATAGACGTGTATGAAAAAAGGCCTGCAGGGATCACATGGTGCATGGTGAGCTTAAGCTGTGGCAGACCAAGAAACACACAGATATCCAAATTCTCAGAAGAGGAAAGAACGCAAGAAGTGAATAAGTTCACAGTGTGTCAGAGTTTATGGAATCCACTGTCTTGCCCAATAATTGTCTCTTCTCTTTCCTGAATGTGGCTCAGGTTTATGGTCAGAGGCTGTTTTCCACTTGGTCGCCACACTCCAATCTTGTACAAGGATTATACGCTGTCAGAGGACACTAGTGTTTTTGGAAATGTCTGAGGTGATTTTGTTTCAGCTATTGTTGAGATATAAATCCTGCCATCTGCAATGTACCTGGAAAAGAAATTTTAGGATCTTAGTTTTAAAAACCCCTGAGGACTGTTATCAAGTGCAAACACACGTCTGCTTTGTTGCTTTGGCATTTGACTGAGGCAGTTTCTATTAAAATCACTTTAGTTGGAGGAGGATGGCTTTCTCCCTGATCCTTCAGAAGAACTGCTTCACAGGCTCTGTTTATTAATATGAGAGCCTGAGAGACGCTGTTGCATGTCTGCACTGTCCACAGCAGAGAGTGTGGTTAAGCTGGTGCTGCAGGAAAAGGTGTGTTTTGTTATCAGGATCATCAAACCTGCCATATTTTGAGACATCCGCTTTGTTCTATTCCTGTCCTTGCCACACAGAGATTTTGGCAAAATTAGTTGGTTTTATAGGAGGAAGTAATAAAGAACCAGCCTCTGATGCTCGCAGTCTGCTGATGTTTGTACTCACAGCAAAGCCAGTTGTCTCTGGCTCTCTCTCTGTCTGTCTCTCTCCCCTCATCCTTTCTTCACAGCAAGCCTAGCTCTTTGTATCCTGCGCTTGAGGCTCATTAACCAAATACTCATTAATTTATGTGGTGCAATTATCACAGAGTGCAGCAGCAGGTTGGAGTTGTAGGAAGATTGTATGCCGGAGACCAGATTTGACTTTTTCTAGCAGAATGACGATGGCCATTGATTTTGTCATGATCACGCTCTTGGGACAGTGCTTTTATTTTGACTTGGCTCAAGACATGTTGTTGGCACTCATCACGTCAGATCAGATCCACTGGTGCTAACTGCCAACTGCACATCTGCTGTTTTGTGGGTGATACGGAAATACCTCAAGTCTAATGAACTTTACATCTGTCTGCCATCCTCCTTTGTGTTGCCTGACCTCAACACAAATAAGATGCTATTACACTGATGTCATAAAATAGAGGCTTACTTCAGGATCACTTCATGTATTTCTCTTCCTCTCTCTCTCTCTCTCACACACACACACACACACACACACACACACACACACACACACACACACAGTCTCTCTTCCTCTATTTCCTCACTTTGCATCTCCTCGCCTGCTTGTTTGTTAGCTCTAATTAAATGAAACCATCAGGGGCGTGTCCCTCTGCGGTCTACCATCAGTTTTGCAGCTCATAAATCCAGCAAGACCCAATGAAACGTAACTCAACTTGGCTCAGTGTTTGCTGTCACGATCACATGGCCTGGGTGGAAAGACATATGAAGTAGGAACTGGTGGCCCCGCCCCTTTACCTCGCTGCCTGCAGCACAAGCAGCAGCAGGAATTCCCCTGTCACCTTATACAAACGCTTCAAGTGTTTCTGTCTCTGTTTGAATGCTGGCTGCTTTACAGTGATCAACCGTGGTAAACACATGCCTTGTTCCTTTCTGCCTGTGTTGCGGCGTTTTGAGAATGAATGGATGAATAATGGAGCAGTTGAAAATTTTAGGAGGGTGAACAGGTGTAAGGCCCCGAGGGCACCATGGAGTTATGGAATATGATCTGTTTCGAGGCCCCAAAGTGCTGCGCATTTTAACCTGTCGTAACACAAGACTCTAGTGCTCAGTTATTACACTGTTGCACAGAACATATAATACCAGAAAAAGCATCGCCCCTGCGTTAAGCATAATGCTGCTCAGTGCTGCTGGGATTTCAAGGTTGAGGTCAAAGACAACATGGCTAAGCCAGAGCACTTATGCTTGTGTTAAAGTATTAACACAAAGTGCAACCAGCTGGTGAATGTAAACTGTCCCCGGTTATGAAAAGTGTCTTGAAATCAATTTCAGTGATGCAGCACTGATGAAAGTATTTGGTGTTTTAATAACTTGGTAGTGATTTCACCTGAGGCAGAGATGGGAGATGACAGGACAGCGCATCATCTCAAATCCCATATTATCTCTCTGTTTGGGAGAATGCCCTCATCTGATTGGTCAGAGGCAGATTACCAGTCATTCTATAGTTGCGTGCCTTGGGAGGGAGGGAGGGAGCAGGCGATACTTTCTCCTGACTCTCAGCTCAGTTTCTCTGTGCATAGGATGAGAGCGCACTGTCGTCCATGGTGAGCAGGGATTTGTTGTCTTATGTGTGTTGATGGAATCTGACATTTGTGTTATATGATACAAATTTTGTGGTCAGTTTCATGCAGGTAATCTTTTTTTGTGTCATTCAAAGGTGTTGAAAACAGGAGGGCTCTTGTTTTGCAGTGAGGATTCAGTGTTGTTTTGTTCGTTCTGGCCTTCTGTAGACTGATGTGGTTTATGCAATGTTGAGACATTTTCAGTTTGAATTGTTTTTATCTGATGAGTGCATTGCATTTATTCCCTTTAAAATGTCACAACTTTCGAAAAGGTCACAAATATTTTGCTTCTAAAGTTGTCCAGTCAAAAAAAAGCGGTTCTGCACCCACGTCTTGTTTTCGTACTTGCTGCTCTTCATGCAGCATCTTTATACTCATTTCCTATTTTTGTCACTGCCTCTATTGTAGATAAGCTGTGAAGCCTTTCAGCAGCCAGCCGGTGGGCACAGACCGTCTGGGGCTCAGGCTGAGTTTGAGGGAACCGCTAGCACAGACGGAGCAGAGCAACAAAGACGCAGATTTCAGTCTGACTTGGTGAACCTGCAAGCCTGTGTTTTGTTTTGTTTTTTGTTTTTTTTTGTTTTGTCTGGCGTGGCAGTCATCTGAGCGTGGGAGGAAATATGTTTGAGTGAATCCTCTCAGTGGATGTCACGTCCCTCTGCTTCTGTGCTGTAGCTCAGCTTTTGTGAGAGCACCGTCTGGGCGGAGCTAGAGATGGGAACTACTACATTGCTGGAATGTTTTGCTCGCTCTCGGCGAATACGCTGGCTGCCACGCCCTCTTCGCCTTATGAGACCTTTCCAGCCAATCCACTGTTACCCTGAGACAGCACCGCCTCATTGGAGATGTACGTATGGAAAAAGACAGGGTCGTCCCTCTCTGCTTACTACACAGCTTTGTGTTACCTTTTGCCCAGAAGTGGATTAGTGCAGAGCTGTGTATAGTAAGACACTGTGATGAAAATAAATGTCAAACATCTGAATTAATAGTTAATAATCAATGATCATTTAACCTTTTTTTCAAGTCCTGAAACAATTGTTGACGATATACGTCATTCTACCCACTCTTAATCTACTATACTGTCTGAAATCCCACTTCTGCTTTTCAGTTCATGTTTCCATTGATGACAAAATCTCCCATGAACTTCCTCCCCTCCTCGTTGCTCTTTCTCATTCCGATCTGACCCTGCAATAAGCAACGTGACCTCCCGCCTGACTCACTGCTGCTCTGCTCTTTCTCTCTCCAGTCCCTCGCATCAATGGTCACTCGAAATCAGAGCGAACTGCGAGGGACTCAGCCATGGGTTACGACAGCGCCTCGGTAATGAGCAGCGAGCTGGAGTCCAGCTCATTCGTAGACAGTGAAGAAGACGAGGATGCAAGCAGGTAACATATGACATCCAGACTCTTGTAGCTGCAGAAAAACAAATAAAGTTGATTGTAGACACTAAAAAATGATGTTATGTTGTAGATGCAGTTTGTATTTGGAATAAGATTTAACAGCACTGCAAACTGCAGGTATAAAAATAACAATTGAATTGGTATTATATATATATTGGTATTATATATTATTGGTAAAGTACTGCAAATATTTTCTGTTGTTGTTTATTGTTATTGTTATTTTGTCTATCCCCCTGTACATCTACATATGTACACATGTGCACTATATGCTGTATAAATGTCATACATACTTGCTGTTATCCTAAAACCCTATCTTTGTGTCCTCCTCCTTCTCTTGTCTCCTTCTGTGTTTCAGGCTCAGTAGCTCCACAGAACAGAGCTCTTCTTCGCAGCTGATGCGCAGACACAAGCGCCGCCGGCGGAGGCACAAAGTGGCCAAGATAGACAGGGTGAGCTCCTCCAAGACACATCACTGTCCCAGCTGAAATTAAAATTGACACTGACTGTGGGAAACAGATGAGCGAGCTGATTGATATAGACTTTCTGCCACTTTGACTATACTATGCTCAACTTATTGTATTCTCCTCCTGCTTTTCCAGTCTTCATCCTTCAGCAGTATCACAGATTCTACTATGAGCCTCAACATCATCACCGTCACACTCAATATGGGTAAACCTCATGCTTTCATGACAAAATGTGTATATCAGAATAGAAATACGTATATGCATTATGTTTATTAGACATGCTGCTGTGCTCTGAGTTTTGCTGCTTCCCCCCCCCTCAGAGAAGTACAACTTCCTGGGTATCAGTATTGTTGGTCAAAGTAATGACCGGGGAGATGGCGGCATCTACATCGGCTCTATCATGAAGGGCGGAGCTGTGGCTGCTGACGGCAGAATAGAACCTGGAGACATGCTCCTCCAGGTACACTTTGCATGTACATTTAAGCACTCTGTGCAACGACAACGTCTCTTGCTGCTGCTGTTTTACAGTATGAAAATGAAAGATCTGAGGTTATGTGGCCTATTAAAAACCAGTTCCGTTACTAGGCTCTTTGATAGAAGCCTCTCCTTTTCCTTCCTGTTACTGCCTCTCCTTTGATCTCTGTGCGGCAGAGCTTTATGGCTCCACCCACAATAAACGATGGCTGATTACAACATTCACAATATAGCCTTTATTTTGACTGCGTATCCCATAGAAAGCATCTTAAGATCTGCATGTACCTGAGCGCTGCAGAGATGAATGTGTGCACAGAACAGTTGTCTGAAATCTGAAATCCATCCTCTGCAGAGCTTCAAAATAAAGATTTAGTCACGAAAACAAAATGTATATGTAATTTGAAGTTAATTATACGGTTTGTTATCTGTTCAACAGGTGAATGACGTAAACTTTGAGAACATGAGCAATGACGACGCTGTGAGGATTCTCAGAGAGATTGTTTCCAAAACTGGGTAAGACCATGAAACTTACTGAGATCATTTCCTGAGCGTTCAAGGTTATTTACCTCTCAGCTGCAGATCAGATTGAGGGCAAAACCTACTGTAGGCAAGGTGATTTACACTGAGTCAGATAGGATCATCTTTGGGTATTCAAAGGATTTAAAGAAGAAAGTCATGACTGAAATAAAAGCGTATCACCACGGTTTATCCACTGTTGCCAGACTCTTTCTGAGAGTTTGTAAAACAAGCTTAGTGAGATTGTGTTCAGCTAATTCCCTGCCTTGCTCTCCTGCTGGTTATACCAGTTTACAGCAAGCTTTAACAGTACATACAGTACTGCACACACTAACACTTACGGTATGAATAAGCAGATTATCTCGTGGTGTCATCTAGTGTTGACCTTTGGTAAGTGATTTCCACTGAAAACAGGACCACACATCTGAGAGCTGTGTGGTACAAAGTAATGTGGTTAATGTGCAGCAGATAGTGATGTGTGATAGTGATCACTGCTGTTGCAATATTTTGCTAAACCAAACTTATTTGCTATGTTCCCCTCCAGTCCTATTAGTCTTACTGTTGCCAAATGTTGGGACCCGTCTCCACGAAGCTACTTCACCATCCCTCGTGGTAAGACAAACACTAGTGCTGTTTTGCAATCACATGGATACATATCTAAGCTTTAATAAAAATAACATAATTTACAACATCAAACTTATTTTTATTACATCTGGAGCAGTGTAACTGACGCCATCATTTTTCAGCTGAACCTGTGAGACCAATCGACCCTGCAGCCTGGATTTCACACACTACCGCCCTAACAGGACCTTACCCACACTACGGTAAAACCAACCCACCGCTCTCTCTATCCCTGTTGTAGATGATAACCTGACAACGTTGAAACAGTTCAAAAATTCTGCTTGTCAAGTTTTTTGTCCAAACTCTCCTTCCATTGCAGAGTTTGACGACTTGCCTCTATCTGCAAGTAAGACAGACATGGCAACCATCGTCAAAGTGATGCAGTTGCCTGACTCTGGCCTCGAGATCCGAGACAGGATGTGGTTGAAGATCACCATCGCCAATGCTGTCATCGGTGAGAAAAGCTGAGCTATGTGGGAATGCTCAAAACTATGTTTGTTGTAGATAAAGACTTTAAATTTACTGTAAGGTACATCTGTGGTATTTTCATACCAACTGAACCTTGGTGGTGTGGTCTTTATTATTCCTCGGTACAATAAGACACATTAGTCTGAATGTTTACCTTTTTTTAAAAAAATCAGTTTCAACTCTTTCAAGTAGGTTCAGTTGTTGTTTTGAACCTTTAAAACTATCCTGCATAGTTTTGACATTAACTCCACTCACTTTGCTCAAAGTTCGTGCTGCTTGTCGCTGTGGTCACTGTGGCCGTTGTGCATATCACAAGTATTTTTAACATCTGTTCAACACATTAGAGCAGGAGCCTACATGTCTCTCTGTGTGTGTGTGTGTGTGTGTGTGTGTGTGTGTGTGTGTGTGTGTGTGTGTGTGTGTGTGTGTGTGTGTGTGTGTGTGTGTGTGTGTGTGTGTGTTTGTTGCTGTGTCAGGTGCTGACGTGGTGGACTGGCTTTACTCCAGAGTAGAAGGGTTCAAGGACCGGCGGGATGCGAGGAAGTACGCGAGCAGTCTGCTGAAACATGGCTACCTGAGACACACCGTCAACAAAATCACCTTCTCCGAACAGTGCTACTATACCTTTGGGGACCTGTGCCAAAGTACAGCCACTTTTCTCAATGTGCCAATAATGCATGTCTATGTGCTTGTGAATAGGAGGATTGTGCTAAATATTTCTCTCTCTGGTTCTGTTTTCTCTCCAATAAGACATGGCATCACTCAATTTAAATGAGGGATCCAGTGGCGGAGGCTCTGAGCAGGACACTTTGGCACCGCTCCCTCCCTCCAGCAACCCGTGGCCCCTGGGCGGACAGCCATTCCCCTACCCTCCCTTTCCCTCCGCACCTCCCAGCTTCCCGCCAGGATACTCAGACCCATGCCACAGTTTCCACAGCGGGAGCGCAGGCAGCCAGCACAGCGAGGGTAAGCAATGAGAAGGAGGGGCAAGACGGGTCTTTGAGTTTTCCATCAGCCTTTCATTAATTAATGTGATAATTTGACTCAACATGCAACATGACATTATCCCTATTCTAAGTACTCTGACGTCAGTATTAACAAATGTCTGACTTATGCCAATGTTAGCTTTAAATATGTGTGTTCTAAAACACGTCCTGTATTGTCAAGGTCAATCATGAGCATCTTGAGTCACGCAGCGGACAGCTCTGCAGTACTGGGTGTGTACTTAAAAAAAAAAAAAAAAAAGAAAAAAAAAAGAAAAACTTGATCAATCATGTGATTAAAAATCGCCAGCTTGAAATGATCAACGCCGAGTCCATCCCTCTCCATCAGTGACCTTTTGTTTCCATTTTGAATCACAATGTGATAGTGCTTTGTGTGGCTACTGCATGGTTTTTGATATCTGCATTGAGAGAAAGTGGCGAACAAGGGAGGGGGGGGGTCTCTATGTTAGTGGATGGCTGTGATGGCGTGCCAATAGTATACATTTGAAACCAGGCAATCCAGACAGATAATGGTAAGTTTCATGTTACCATCTATCTATCTGATTTTCATCTTTTTGAGTGATTCATCCAGACATCGTCACGTTGTAATTTCAGCTGGTTGTCATTCTTTCAGTTGCTTTATCTGCAACCTTTGGGAGAACAGAGATGGCAGAGATATTTTTCTGAATTACGGTTTTAGTCATGTGTTCGTGGGTAATGATGTGGCCGCCTGCTTGTTGTTGTTAAATGTGTGCATGTCAGCATTTTTTAGAGGCAGTTTCTCCATAAGAACAACTAGAAGACATGGGTGACAAAAATAGGACCAATAGCTATAATTAAAATCATGAGCTTATGGGACAGATGTAGACAGGTATGTTAGGGAGTGTGGGAAGGGCTGGGCTGGGAGGAGTGTGTAATTCTGTTGTTCCCTCTGTTTCTGCTGGGCAACGGTAGACTGAAGGAGGAGGTAGTCCCAGGACACTGGGGGAACCGGTAAGCCTGCTAACCCCCTCTCCTCCTCTGCTGCTCTCTGCTTTCTTTTGCTATCTCTCACCATTGATCTTCTCGACTCTTATCCTGTTCCTCTCTCTCTTTCTCTTGTGCTCAACGTTCTCTACCTATCATACTGTAGCTTTAAGGTTTTTTTTTTCTTTTTTTCCTCCGCCTGTCCCATGCGTCTTCCTTCGTCTGTATGTATCTTGTGTCTGACTCTCCTGACAGTCCATTCTCCCTCTCTGCACCTCTGAGCATGTATCTGTACTGTGCTGGGAGGTGCATGATGCAGGATGATCACTCCACTCCAAGGCTTGTGCTATCATTCCCACTGACAGGGGGCGATCATGCACCACTTTACCCAGTACTGTTGGGCTCATTGCGGAAGGGGGATGCGTGGAATGTTTGATTTTGCAACAGCGTGGTACACCTCTATCAGTATGACACCACCACTGTGCATTACTAGCACTGACATGTGACACTAACCTTCTTACAAGACAAAACTGGCAAAGTGAATGAAGAAATTAGTTATACTATTCAGTAGTCTAAACAAAGTGTTGTGCGTCAGTGTCTTTCTGATGTAGGTGTATCAGTTTTAATCTGTGAATGTTTCAGTGTTTGTATGAACATCAGATGAAGCCCCTGGGATTAGTTGCTACAGGTGGAAGTTGGGAAAGAAACCGTTGAGATAATCATGTTTGCCCTTGACTGTTGACTCTTGGTATATTCCATGAGAAAATAACTAGTCACACCTTAAACAAAGTAGAGCAATGTGCTTAAGAACATTTAAATTAATACAATTTCACCTAATAAGATGCTGTCTGGTGGATGATGTCTGTAGCATAGGATTAAGGCTTCCTTAAGCTTTTACAATATATTTTGTTTAATGTGTGACCCTATGCCTCCATGTGAATCAGTAGAAAAATCAGCTGGTTATGAATCAGCTGTAGCTGATGAGTTGGAGCTGACGTCTGTGCATCTATTGTTCAGTGCGCTGTAAAAGGCCCAGCTCAAATGTTGATGTCGTTTCTCCTCTCAACAGGAAGCCGAAGCAGTGGATCCAACCCCAGCGCAGGCAAAGGTAGACGCTCCTCCCCACAGGAGAAGGGTCAGAGGTCAACATGCAGCGAATCAGAGCCCGGCATCCGTGGAGGGAGGCGCGGTGATCGGTCCGCTAGCCAAATGAGCCATCACAGCCACGCCGTGTCCAGTCACAGTCACGCCCGATCAAGTCTCAGTCACAGCCAATCAAACAGGAGCCACTCTCACTCACAGAACAGCCACCCCTCCTTCACCTACAGCCACGCCCCATTCACCCAGCCAGGGCCAGGCTCCTGTGCCCACAGCGAGCGAAGCCATGCCTCCTCCTACGGTCCCCCAGGCTTGCCTCCTCCTTATTGTCTGGCCCGTCTTGCCCCCAAGACCTCTGTCAGCAGCAGCACACCCCCTGGAGCCCCTCCTGGGAGAGAGCTAGCAGCCGTTCCTCCCGAGCTCACCGCCAGTCGCCAGTCCTTCCAGCATGCTATGGGCAATCCCTGTGAGTTCTTTGTTGACATCATGTGACAAGACAGTGCCTTTAAAACTCATCGAGCACAAAACAATTCTCCCTGAGCCCACACATCCCCGTCTCTCTTTCCTCTCAACCTTAGCCTCTAACCGTCACTAGGTTCAGAATGTAGACACTGACTGGCCCTCTACCCACCTTACCCCCTGCTATCTGTCTATCCCTCTGATGTCCATGCAAAGGACTACAGGAAGCAAGAGCACAACAGGAGGGAGCCCTCTCACATAAACAAACACAGGTCCTTGTGGCTGAAAACCCTCTTTTTTATTGACGTGACGTGTAGAGTTTGTGAAACGTGAGTGATATTCAGTGTGGTGATTCTTTAAAGCTGCCGCGCAGACATTCTCTCGGGAGTATGTACTCCACGGAGGATCATTTATGTTTTGCAAACCTTTAAGCTGGCTGGGCCTGGATCTCAATCCCCCAGACCCAGACCGAAACCTAAAGCCCACACTTAGGAACTTTTTTTCTGGGCCTAGAACTTGGACTGGATCTCTTGACTCTTATCTGTGCATACTAAAAATATTATCTCATTACACCAAACCTTTGCCCCATTTCATTTTAGCTGTGGCACAGCCAGCAGCTAATTTAAGCTCTTACCTGCCAACTGCTAAACATTCACCATGATCAGTTCATAAACCATGGATTTCTTCATAAGGGAGGCCCTGTAGCCAGCCAGAAGTTTAACTCGGCTGCATATTGCATGACTGTCTCAACTGCTTTAAAAAAAAGAAATTTTATTAAGACATTTTGTTTAAAGTATTACCATTATTGGGGGGGAGGGGTTACCTCTTGCCAATGTCCTAAAGGAAGAATCCGTACACTGGATGATTTTTGTGATGTTATTTATGTGATCATGTTGCATTGATGGTGTCATACTTTGTCTACCATGGCTGACTGACAGACAATCAGACATCACCCTTTGTGAATCAGTGGCCAGTTTCCACTGTCCTCGCTGTGCTTTGTCGAATGTATCATTATAACTGTCAGTGATTAAACCCCTGACACTTATAAGACTTTGGTTGAAACACTTTCAAGTTAGCAGGTCAACTTGTAAAGAGGGTTCAAAACAGTGGAAACAGGGTCACCGGGTTGACGCAAGATCAACCACTTTGCTGAACGCATTGTCGTCATCTCCTCCATAGCGAGTGTGAGCTTCGATAAAAGTCAGTGCGATGAAAGCCAAAGCCTCACGTTGCGTGGTGGATATTTAGAAGCAGTCTACAATGTGAAATCTCTTTTGTGATTATCATCAGACACTTCTCATTTTACCACTTCAACAAGTGACTTCAAGGGGAATCCTGGCCTTCAGCCTCTAATAGCTGATATCCTTACAACCTTACAAAACAATGGTAAACCCCTGTTGTATCTACCTAGAGTATCGTTACAAGAGGGAAAAAACATGTGCGCGCACACATATACACACACTAGTTTTATGAGCACTTTTCCTTGTCTCTCCCTCCCTTTAGTATGAAACACTGTTTGCAATCAAAGCTTTCTCTTTAATTTGTTTCTTTTCAAAAGAAGAATAAATTGTACATAGAAATTTATTATATATATGAATAAAATATATATGTTCAAAATCTTGTTGCATTTTCCATGATAACCACCTTTAATGTTTTATCAATTGAAATTTCTAACACTAAAATGTAGTTTTCTCTTTTTTAACACTATATGGAGACATTAAGTTTCTGTTTAAACTTTTTTTTTTTTTAAATCCATTAACACCACTTTAAGGTTTAAATGTTAAGGGTATTTTGGCATTGTCTGCAGTTGGTAATTTCCTAATTTAATTAGTCATAAACATTTCAGATGTTTGAAACATCCAAGTAGGTGGTCATTTGTCGTCATTGAGTAGGTGGTCGTAAGCTTAAAGTCAGGACAACTTTGAAAAATACAGATCAACTTAAAAAGATCAACATCACCACAAGACCAAATGTGGCATCTGTTCATGCACAGCATTGCCTTTGACAACAGTTAACAAGTGGCGCTAACAGTTAACACCCCTGAGTGGAACTTCCGAACACCAGCTGCAGTGTGTACTTTCCCAGTGGGTTGACATTAACTGAACAGGTTCAACTGCACACTACACCCATACAGACCCCTGTGTCTACTTGACCCACCAACCACAGTACTTAGATGACAGTTCTGTTTGTGAATCCCTGAAAGTGACGCCCTACGCCCCCTCCACCTCCCCCTGACAATTTGTCAGGAAGGAAGTGACGTCAAAGTGAGACATTGATGAATGACACATTCATCTGCAGAGGCAGATTAAAAAGTAACCTACAAAAGAAGCACTCCCCCAGGGCTATTGCTTAAATGGCATTCAAAACACATTAGCAGCTTTAGGCGAAGTGAAAACTTGTACTACCAAACTCATGCTGACTTGTGTCACAACTGACATAGTTGCAGTTTTATTTTTATTGTGGTTGATGTCAGCCTACATGTAAATGCACACACTCATTTACCAGCAGAAGAAATGTGATCACTGCACTTCTCACTAAACAACTCAAGTAATTCCCAAGTCAGTATGTTAATTGAGCAAATGGGGTTTACAGTGTTTCATAGCTGAATTCTTAGGGGGAGGCTGAAAGGTAAGTGTGGGAGGTATTTCTTGGACATGAATATGTGGGGTGCTGACTTTTGACATCACAGTAACATGCGTTTTACAGTAGGTGAACTGTGGTAGAATCAGCTTGATGCCTCAGAAGGTCAAAGGCAATGCCAAATGTCACATATCATATGATCATGATACAGTTGAAACATGACACAGGCTGAACTTGTGGTAATGATATGTCCTTACAAGTTCCTAATTTTTGAAGGCATGACCAAAATCTGACTAAAATGAAATGCTGTATCATCCTCCAGTGACCTTAATATGTTACTATGAAATAGTCAGCTACCATCATTACTCAGTTTCCAGGATTTTCCTATCATCATCACTCAAAGAAAACCAGTTCACTTTTCTGTTTTGTTTTTTTTTTGGGGGAATTGACACACCATAAAAAAATTTAACTGAAGCAACTTAACTGGTCTAGTGTTCCAAGAGCAGTTGCCATTTAAGTGGCACTTTTAGTTTCAGTTTCTCTCCCCTTAGCATGATGGTCTAGTGGTTTTAATTTTAGGGAATAAAAAGCATTGGTCATCAGACATAATATTAGCAGGTGATTTAAACAGAGGGGGATTTTTAACTCATCCCTCTATCTAAACTTGTGACATTTTGCATGTGTAACTGTTTTCTTCAAGATGACTCATCAGGATTAACCATCGTTGAGGGATTTATTTGAATGAGAAACATTTTTTTTTGTGATTTTTCATTGGTCTTATTTAATGACTAGCCAAATATAATAACAGCAGTGTTTCCACTCTGTGCAAAGACATCAGCTTTAACTTTTTTTTACCAGAAGTATCACATCAAAAATTTACATGTATAGTGAATTTTACTCAAACACTTACCGGTAAATTCAAAGTAAACATAAGGATTATTTTCTATAAGGTGGTAATTTTGTCTTTCCAACAGTAGTTTGCTAGATTTTATGTTATAGTACAGCGATTTGACACAGCAATTTATTAGTGGTTGAATTGTTTTCAATGCCTATGTCCGGACAAGTTGGTACAAGTCTGGCATATCAGCTGCAGCAGCTTCTATTGCATATTAAAGAGAGATGGACCACGTCAGCTCTATTTCTTATCTTTCTGAGAAGTCATCATTAAAATCAACAGAGTTTAACTGATTGCATAGCCCCAGTATAATAAAAGCACTGATTCTCCTGTAACAGGAGGAAGAGGAAAAGGACCAAACAGTACAATCAGATCTGTTATTGTTTTTCTAAACTAGATAAATAAATATAACTTAGCTTCTTAATAAGGATTCTCTAGTCTGGCTGTATATATACTCACTGAATGAAACCATTTGTATGGGTTAACATTTGGAGTTAACCCATAAAAATGTGAGTTAACTATGAATTAAAGCACTTCTTAGTGAAGAAAATCATACCTCATACATGACCATACTACTTTCATTTTGCATAACTGTGGTGAAAGACACGCCCCCTTAAGAAGAAAAAAAAGCCACTATGAATAGCAGGCTCAGTGGGCTGTGAGATGAGTTATGTGTTTGACTTCACAGGCCACAGCACGGAGAGATTTACTTCAGAACATTACAGCCAAGAAGCCACTTCATCTTAAGAAAAATTTGAAGCCTTAAAAGCATTTTAGAGAATTTTTTAAGAAAAACAAACCAAATAGAAATATAGTTCCTGTGGGGGAAAAAAAAAAGAAAAAAAAAAAGAAGAAGATACCTGGGATATATCTTGGACTGGATTACCTCTCATCTTCCTTACAGTGGCTGTATCATCCTTTACCACAAAGCTGGAAAGCTGACGTCAGGATGGCTGTGATCCTGTGGGTGATGGGACTCTCTCTGCTCCTGCAGGGCTGCTTGTGCAGTCTGGGACAGAATGACAGTGGCTGCATGAAATGGAAACAAGATGTGAATCCAGAACATGTGTGCTGTGTTTCCTGTCATCCAGGTAAGTAAAGAGAAAGGCTGCTCCTCACTTCATAAAACTAGCTGTTATATAAATATGTATACAATTATATATACCTTAAGAGTTGTAATTATTCCATGTGGCATTTATCAAGTTGTGTGTGCTTTCATCTGTAGATATTAAGATAACAAATTCCAGTCCTTGAGCAGTTCCTCCGTGGCGGCTGCATGTAACCAAATATAGTTTCAGTGGTTTTTCAGCTAATACCACAACAGAGAGAAAAGACATGGATGATGCAACTGATAGTTCAGAAAATCTGAAGCTGTGATATATATCCAAATGTGGCATTAAAATTTAAAAAACAGTAGAAGACCTGGTATATATATCATTGAAGGAGCTGCATCATTGAACAATAACAGCATTTCTTATGTGTGTGTGTTTGCAGGAAATCGTCTAGTCAGAGAGTGTGGTCCAAACCCAAGGGATCTTTGCACCCCTTGCAAACCTGGGACATTTACAGTGAATCCTAGAGACTACAGATGTTACCCGTGTACACAATGCGTAGGTATGTTTGTGTGTCTTAGTGGTTACAATGACATTTCCTCAGCAGTTTACAATTTGAGAATGGATGATATAAATCTATAATATTTTAATATAATATTTATTTTACTATAATCTTTTCATCTCTTTCTATATTTAGGTGCTCAAGTCCTTGCCAAAGTGTGCACAGCCACAATGGACACACAGTGTAGCTGTAGAGATGGACTCATCTGTGGCGATATAAACTGTTCCTTCTGTGTTAAGAAGTGTAACAAAGGTGAAGAACCTACAAATGATCGTAAGTAATCAAACTATAAAGCAGCACATGACCATGACACACTCACTGCACAGGTTTACAATGGTTACCAAGTCAACTGAATGGCTGTCTGTGCAGGTTCTTGCAGACCATGTCCAGAGGGAACCTTCAATGACCAAACTCACCAGAAATGTAAACCATGGAAAACCAAGTGAGTCATACCCTGCTATCTTTTGCTGTTGTTGACATATTTCATAGAAACCAAGAAAATTCATTGTTTTTATTTTCCCCAAAGGTGTCCCAATTCAGAAGAAACCCTTATCAAAGGAAATGCAACCAGTGACTCTATGTGCAAGGAGCAAGGTTTACCTAGGCCCATACACACGACCACCCCACCAGGTAATACACAATTCCAGTCTTGTAGTGAAGTTGTACATTCATTTTTATCTTAAAAAAAAAAAACAAAAGAAAAAAAAATTTTTTTTTGCTGTTTTCTATTAGGTGCTACAGACCAGATATGGCCACTGGCCATATGTTTGATTATCAGTCTAGCTCTGATGGGCTTTTGCATCGGCATCCTCATAACTGCTGCAAAAATTGTCCAGAGTAGAAAGAAGATATTGAAGCGGCTCAAAAAAGCACCAATAATCAGAACTGCTACAGGTAATGTTGTCATTCATGACAGACTACGTAGAGATTATTCTGACTGTGGTACCTGAATGATACTGGTGATACAAGATGTTTATTTAGCCGATCACCAATAAATATAACGCATGTAATATAATGCAAAAAAATACATGCGCCAATACTAATAAATATTTGATTGTGTCCTTTTTGTCTTTTCTTTAGATGAACCTACGACTTTAAGAGCAGTCGAGTGCAGTTTCCACGAGGCCCAGCAAGAGCAAGGCAGCAGCTCAGAGTCACTGGACTCTAAGGACTCCTCAGACCAGCTCATTGCATGAATGGACAGAAACCAGGCAAGAAACTGAAGTGAAGTTGAGAATGAGGTCAAGAGTAAGAGGGTATCTGTCCCAGAGATGATGAGTCATAGAGTTTCGTTCTGCCAACTGCAAATACAATACTGTATTCCAGTGTTTTTTTTCCCTACCAACTTCCCTTTTCCTTCATCCAAATAACCTACATTTAAAAAAAAAAAAAAAAACACCTTGATAAGTCAGTTAGAACTTTTGCTCTATATTTATATCAGGATTCAACAGAAACAGTGCATATACAAATGGGAGGAGGGGGAAATGTGAAAGGGAAAAAAACAAGTTGGGCTGTTAACAGTGAAATCAATATGCAAATTATGTCAGACAGAGAGTCACCTCCTCTTTTTTAAGTTAATCTTGAGAGATGAAGAAGTCTAAAGTAGCTGTGGAAGGTTTTAAATCATTAGACCGAGTTTGGAAAGCGACAAACCTTACATTGAACACCCAAGTCTTTTGAAGGTTTACTACTTTGAAACTACTATCACACCAAAGTTGGCCTTGTGCCCAGTGGAGTGTGTGAAAATCAGGTGACTGTCAGGGCTGAATGACATTTGCTACGCTGATATCTGCATGTCTGAGCGGTAAAGCTGCTGACGTTGCTTGGTGTAAGTGTAAAGTGCGGGTGGGCGTTCAGTTTGGTGCAAAACGTTTGACTGCAGACAGGTTTTAGTGACGCCTAAAGCGGAGCCCACACATTCCACCCAAAATAGATCTTTTGTTCTACTGAACTTTCAATGCTCAACCTAGTTACCTACTGTTTACTGTTGACTTTGTACTTCTGTAACATGACTGTTGATCAATGATTTTGTATAGTGAAGTTTGTCTGTTTTAATTTATTATCCATTTTTGTCTAAATGTTGTACTATTGTAAACAAAACTATCACACTGAAGACAGTGTTATATTGTCTATTCCAGATTAGAGGGAACTATATGGACTTTCCTGATGTTGCTTAATTTGTGTCAAAAAGTCCAGTGAAGGGAGTTTCCATTCTTGTCAATATATAATCCTACAAGATGTAAAGTTAAAGCACCAGGGAGTC
This sequence comes from Rachycentron canadum, assembly GCA_038496675.1. Taxonomy (NCBI): domain Eukaryota; kingdom Metazoa; phylum Chordata; class Actinopteri; order Carangiformes; family Rachycentridae; genus Rachycentron; species Rachycentron canadum. The sequence goes on from CM076651.1 coordinate 6,699,598, forward strand.
TGCGGTACAGTTCTGACAAGGAAATCGTTCAGTACTTGGATCTTTTTTTTCAATGCCCAAAAAAACCAAAAAAAAACAGCACTTCTTTGGCAAGCCAGGACATCCCCCTTGTGCAAGAGTTTGGCAGCATTGTAGGCATCCCAAGCATGATTCGTCACACCCTGCACCTTGAATTTGTGAGATTCCTCAAAGTGAGTCATATGGGAAACCCTTAGGACAAATATGACACACATTTGACAAACATACAAGGTATTCAACACATGGCTCACGGGTCATGTGGAAACCCCCCTCGCCCCCCACCCCCCACAGTCAGACCTTTACTGTCTTTTACTTTTGATTAGCACAATGATGTGGGGAGTGATATGAGTCCGAGTGGAAGTTTTTTTTTTTGTTTTTTTTTTACGTGTTTTCTGAAGTGTAACAGGTGATTTTTATTTTGTGTAATGGAAATTGTTTTGAAATATACGATGTGGGCATGGAGTGACAATGCTAGCATACACTTACATACAGTAACGCATCAGTGACTGCCTACAGATTTAGTTAGAGAACAGTCAGAGTAAACTGTTCAGAGGAACTTTATCACTTTATTTCACCTGTTTACTGATTAGACAAGTATTTACAAGTGTGTGTATGTGAATATATTCTGTTATAAATTATCTATTTTTTTATTTGACTTATTTTTATAATATACTTCTTTATAGCCACCCATATGGATTACAATGTATGTGTACTTACCATTTTCAAACAGCCAATAAAAATATTTTTTTTATTTGTTGTACTTCTATTCATAACAGTTGCATTCATAGTGGCCCACCTAAGCAGTGGCATATTTCATTTGTAAAAAAAAAAAAAAGAAAAAAACAAAAAAGAAGAAGTATATTTTAAATGTGGGAATAATATAAACAAAAAACAAAAAGCAAAGACTATACAATGGTTACATGTGTGTAAAACCAAATCCTTATTGTTAGAACACATTTCCTGTGGTATCAATAATGTTAATTGGCTCTGGACTGATAGAAACCCATAGGGGAAAACACACAAAAACATTTGTTGGAAATTGTACCAAATAATCTAAGATTAAAGGTTCACAAGTTTTGGGGTCTTTGAAAAACAAAAAAATTCTATGCTCAGAGTTGGATATATTCATATTGGGATTACAAAGCTCTTTAATATAAAATGATGACAGCTCTAACATATTTCCAGTAAATGTGACATCAATTTAAATAAGGATTAAATAAGTCGATTTGATTGTCATTATACTGTAAACATGTAAACATGACTGCAGTCTCGCCAAACTGCTTTCAAACACTGTTGGCAATGGACCAAATACGGATGTTTTAAAGCAGCTTGGCTATAAACCACGTCACTCAGGTTCAGTGGTTAATTTACTAACTTCTTGTTCTCTTCTCTGTAAAGTCAAATGTTGACATTATCTGTCATTTGAGTTATTAGCATGTCCGAAATAGTTTACAGCTCAGGACATCCACCAAAACCCCTCTGATACCACACAATATTTAGACAATGTTGAATTGATGATAAGGAAGTATCCTATTGACCTGGGTTATTTCCTTTCAGTTCATTTGCTGGAAAAATAATTCTTCAGTACAATTTAAAAAGGAAAAAAAAAAACCCCAAACCTGCAGATCTTTAAGCAAATCCAAATAAATGTGACATTTTGGATACTGACGACATACTGATTAGCCAAATGAACACAAATAACAGTAACAAATACAACACAAAATGTATAGTTTAAATTAAACAATCAACACTGAAGAATTCAAACAATACCTCAATAAACCTCAGTTTTCCCTTTGAAAGTTATAAAAGCCATGAGTTCAAAGTCTCTTATTCACATAATCAAGAAATATTCTAAAATGTCATGTCTCTCAACTCTCTCTCTTTGTTCCACTGGTCTAAAGTGCTAATGGGGGCATCTGGAAGAACTTCATTCTTGTCGTTTTTAACCTCAAAGTGAAAAGTAATGAGAACTTAAACTATCTATATTTAGTGTTATATTATGTATTTGTACTCCAACATGACACTGTGCTGGACATTACTGTTGCTTGCAATTTTCCTTCTTCTCTTTTGGTTTAGTACGTCCTGATTTCTCTGTTTGCCGCTTTGTGGGTGGGATGAAAGTAGGCTCTTCCAGGAACTCATGTAAGCTAGAATGTGGCATAGGAAGTGACTGACAGGCTGAACCTACAATAGGGGAGAGAGATTGAACGATATTGGGCCATTGTTTTAAGAGTTTCAGTTTGAGTGTCATTGTTCGTCTTTGCAGTACCTGTTTGTCCAACTTGGAAGCTCTCTGTGTCTTGCCTACGTGCCTGGAAGGTCGGGTCAAGCTCCTCTGCAATATTTCTGATATGCTGGGCTTGTCTGTAAGTGTAGAAGTTGTACATTAGAGTATAGTATAGTGCATATTATCAGTTTAATGTATATTTTTAGGTGGAGACAATTACGGTAAAGTATAGGTGGGACTGGGAGGTTGGTTCTCTGGGGAGCAGTCCTCAGTGGGGGAAGGAAGGCCCTCTGAGTCAAGTCTCTCTCGCTGGACCTGAGGCAGTGCACAAAAGGAGTCCTACTCATTTCATAAGCCTCTTTTAAAAATGTAGCTGACACCAGTGCTAACAAAGAATATAGCAAGGAAAGTGCAAGACCTGCTATCTTTCAAAACACATGCGTGATAATGACATGTAAAACCTTGGAAACACATTTACCTGTCTGTCTCTTGCAGCTCGTCTGTCATGGTGAGTAATCATTGCTCTGTGCTCACGCCATGACGCCGGCCCTTCCAACTCACGGGATCGACGCTTTGATTTAACCTCCTGCTTCTGTATAAAACGTGCAATTTCCTGGTGCAAAAACACAGCATGGTTATCATCACAAGTGGATGCTGAACGTGCGATACATGTGTGCTGACAACAGTTTATCGTACCTCATCCTGTGCCACCTGTGCCGCTCTAAAGTCTCCTTCTGGGTAAGGACTACATGGAGATTGTTGGGAGTTCTGTGAGAACAAGATGGTGAATATGAGAAAAAAAAAAAAGAATGAAAGAGACTGATGCTCTATTCTTCCTCCTTAGCTCATAAATCACATAATGGACCACTCACCCTCCTCAACAGCTTTTCCTCTTCGTCCTGGAGCTTGCGGGCTAGTTCTTCATCTCGTAGGACCTGCTGCAACTCCCCAAGGTTCAGGCTTGGCTCGCCCAGTTCTGATTGCAGTGACGCTCCTACAGGCCAAGTAATGCTGTCAGAAATGAGCTAGCAAATCCAAAGACAATGACGTGATTGTGATGATAGAATGTATGGGTAATAAAATCATACAAGGCATATCAGGAGATAAATTATGAATCATACAGGTGCACTGAAAGAGAAACAAAGAGCAAGATTTGAGTCACCAATAGTTGAGGAGCATGTAAAGGCATGTTTCTTAGTACTGAAGGAATACCAAGGAACAATAGTATTTTGTTCTCACACCATTAAGTCAGAAAGATGATGAAGACAAAGGTGAGAATAACAGCACACATTGAAGATTATTTCAGAACTACTAAAATTATAGATATTGTAGATATGAAAAAGGAAAAATCATCCCACTTCAATAAGCGATGCCAAATCACCATTACAACCCACTATTGTCCAGATTAAATGATGATTGAGAGACAGTCAGAAAGCACAGTTTTGGAAGCTTTCCCTCTGCAGATCAGAGTTGGCTGGAGTTCTGGGTGTTACCTGCTGCCGTGTGCCTTGACCTATCCCTGGTTGAAGCCCTGCTGCTGCTTAGGCTTTGGCTACGCTGTGGGGCTCTTCGAGGAGGCCACTCTACTCTCCTCTCCACCTCCTGCTCCTCCTCTGAGCTTAACCTTTCTTCTATGGTGTTGTGACAATGTCTGCGTTCACTTGATGTCCTCTTGACCCTGTAATCATATGCATTCCTTTCCCCCTCGTCATCATTAGTGTATCTGTGCTCTCTCCGCCTTCTGCTGCCTCGCCTTTCTCTACTACTAATCACATAAACCTCTCCGGCATGCTCTGTATTATGACTGTGCCTGTCTCGGTCTTCTCTGTGATCTTGCCCACTGTTCTCTCGGTATGACAATCTCCTCCTCTCCCTGATATCTCCATGGAAACTGTGCCTGCTGGTGGCAGCCCTCTGGAAGACTCTCTGATGTGGTTGGGAGTCGCAGCAGGAGACCTCACTCCCATGAAGCACCTGGCTGTTTCTGCTTTGAGGCTGTATTTGCAGTGGCGCCCCATTGCCACCAAACCTCACAGGCACACCTCTCTCTCTGAGGACATGGCCTAGCATCTCCCACACTTGGCTGCTTTCATCCTGCTGCCTTCTAGAGCTTCTGGTATCATCCTGAAAGTGGACACGTTTGTCAGGGTTGTCCTTATAGCTCCAGGTCCTTGCTAAATGCTTACTGCTTTGTCTACTCCTATCATGTAGCCTGACAGATTCACTGCGACTACATCGTTTTTCTCTTACCTCAACTAACCTAGAGTCCCTATCCTGATCTCTGCTCCTGCACCAATCCTCATACTCCTCTCTGTGGTTCCTATCCTGATCCTGATTCCTAGGCCTCCTCTTGTCCTGGTCATCATCGTCAGAATAGTCCTCATCCCACTCTTCTCTCTCCTCCTCCCAGCTTCTGAGCTCATCTGTGAAGCTGCTGCGAGAGCAAAGACTTATGTAGTTTCTCTCTTTTGGTCGATGTAAAGAGGCCCGTCGTTGAGGAGTTTCTGTGTTGAGTCTTTCATTCAGTCTCTGGGACCAGACAGAGAGGTGTTCAGAGAAATATGTATCCGAGTCCTCTGAATCCTCACTCAAAGGCTCGCTCAACTCGTTCCTGATTTGCCTAATGGAATCTGTGTGTCCTTGATTTGACCATGAAGTTATCTTTTTCTGAGCTGCTGGTCCCCTGGGGTAGTCAACCCAAGGCCCAGTTGAGTGTGTTTGGTTGTGAGAGGTAGAATATTGCCACCTGGTGGTGGGAGATGAGTACTGCTCTCCTTGTTGATGAAGGCTGTTGAGTGTGTGGTGGTGTGGGGATGGCAGCGCAGGATCGCCAGTGCTGCCTTTATTAATGCCAAACATGCAAACACAAAAGCAGGGTGGGTAAGGCCATTAGCAGGTACTATTAGACAAGTGCAGTTAATGAATGAGGTAACATTTAACATTAAAAACAGCTGCATTTCACTTATGTCTCTCACACAATTCACAAAAATGTTTTAGACGAAAATGAGGCATTCTGTTAAATGTGCAGACAAGAATACAGGTACACAGTCATGCATAAAAGACAACAAAAAAGACAACATGTTATATGCATGCACTTGATTCAGAACATGATACATCATGGACATAACAGTGCAAAATCTACTGTGTGCAGAGATGTTTTGTTCATGCAGTATCATCTGTGGAGAATGCCTTACAAACAACAATAGTAAGCAGTAGCAGTGGAGCAAGGTGTGGTTAGAGAGAAGCTAAGCTGAGCCTGGGTCTTGTCTGACTTTAAGTGTGACAAATTATTCTGCAAATCTCTGCAAGAACTCAAAATATAAAATACATTTTGATCAAAAAAAAATAAAAAAAAAAATCAAACAATTTTCTTTTAAGTGATTCTAACTTATGTTGCCACATAAGTATATAGGCAATGAAACACAAAAAAACCCCTAAAAAAAACAAAAGCAAACTTGAGCTGTACCGTAACTATGGCCGTCCTGCTCTCTGCTCCTCCTTCTGAGCCTCTGCTCCTCCTCTTCCTGCATTTGTTTAGCTATTTCCTGTGGAGACATGGCAGTACTGATTACCATAATGAGGAATGTATTCTTAATTCAGATTACAGAGAGATGGAGCTGTTTTGTGAAAAAGGCAAATGAACAAAGATACAAATCTGGTTATCTTTAAGCTTTGAGAAAAAATATCCAAATGCATTTGATTCACTCTGTTACAACCCCTCAATCCTGAACTTTATCGTTATATCATATTTAAATCATCACACGAAGCCAATCATTGTGAGCAGATTACCACATCTGTGCGAACATGAGTTGACCTAACTGCAAAAATTAGACATCATGTATACTGTGTTGTTTCCAACCAGCAGGTGGCAGCATAACATATTGAGTAAAAAGAAAGCAAAGTGGCAACATGAGTCTGTGACTCAAAATAAAGCAAGACGTGCAGTCTTTACGAAGGTTTTGATTAATTACTGAGATTTTATCCACTTTTCTGTTATCTTCATTCCACAGTGTAGAAAACTTCAGACATAGAAAACTGAGCAAAAAAAAAAAAGGACAAGGAGAAATTTGTGTCCAAGTTCTCTGAATCCTCACTCAAAGGCTCTCTCAGCTCCTCAGTCCTGAACTTTATCATTATATCATATTTTGATCATATAGAAGTTTTTCTTTGATTTGATCTATAAATCATTAGTGAAACAACACAAATGCAAAATAAACCAAACTCTCAGACCCTGTTTGCATTTGACTGAGTTTCTTGTCTAGCTACAGTGTGAGCTGCATCTGGCATGTCTACACCTAATGCTCAGCCACGTTGAGTGAATCTGTGACACTCTAAGGTGATCTGCTCTTATTAATGGCTCATTAAGCCAAAGCTGGCTCTGGGTGGCCAAGCTAAGTATTTCGGCCAGTGCTGTAACACAATAGGTACTACAACACTACATGAGACAAGCAAACTTTGCATCTCCTCAGCCTGGACTCTGGAGCAGAAAAATGCCAACAGAAGCAGGTCAACAGGACTGTGTCACCTCATAAGTAACACCTTGTCACTGGGGAATGCCCAGAGCTGCAATACTTGTCTGCTCTCTTGAAGCAGACCCCCCCCCCCCCCCCCACACACACACACACACACACCACCACATCTCTGTGCTGCTTTTCTAAGAAAGGCCAAAACTAATAATGTTCCCTGCAAATCAGCAAATTCTCCAAGTGAATTCTATGAAATACCTCTCTGTAGGCTGCATTTGCAACATAAATCATAACTAGGAGCTAACGCAGCTCCTTTTGCTTTGCAATCAGGGCGTTTGTGTCAGCCACTTTGCCAGCATCAGCAGATAATTAGCAGCTTGCCATGGCAGGTTAGGCGTGGAGTGCCACAGGGATCTGGCATTTAAAACTGCACAGCCTGGCACCTTCTGTTCCTTAATTAAAGAGACAATCTACAGGGAGGCAAATATTGAATCAACACCTCTGATCAGCCAGTCATTAAGGAAGGTAGTTTAATGGGAGTGTTAATAGTTCATCATTTGATCAAAACATCTACACTCATAAAAAGAAGTGGTTTCACCCACACACGAATAGATGTTTTCACGTGTCACGTGCTGCATCACCTGACATGACTTTTAACCCATAAGTAAACGAAGCTTTACCTTGTATTACACCTCATGTTGACTCCAAAAGATTTCAAACACAAAACCTTTTAATAATGATGAATGAACCCTACAGCCTCTCTGACCTCATATCCTCCAACAAGGAGTTTAATGAGCCGGTCCAATGCTGCCTCTATAAAGGAAACTGCAGGGTAAAGGAAAATATTATGCTGGAGCAGCCTTGTGACGCACAGCACCAGCTGGGGAGTTATACAGCTCAACTTCATTTCTAATGGAGGGCAGTCAGAATATCTTTTTTGTCTGATGTGAAGAAATGCTTGTGTGCCTGGTGTTATAAAAACTGTCAAATGTGTGAACATTGGAGCAACAAGGGAGATGTGATCGATGGGAACCATGTGTTTTCCCCATTGTGTTTGGGTTGCAAGAACAATTGTTTGTTTGTATTTACAAAATACTGGAGTTACACCAGGTAATTGGGTTGTGCTCTGGTGACTGTAAAAGCCATAACATATGATTCACATCCATTTCATACTCAAAATACTTAGTGACTCCAGGTGCCCAGTTGACAGGGACACTCATAAAGGTTTTTTTCTTTAATTTGTCACACGTCATACGCTCACAATGACAGTGACAACATGCTGATGTTTACCACGTTAGAAAATCTCAGTTTAGCTTTGGTAGGCTAATAGTATTTGCTACTTAGCACTTAACATAAAGTATAGTTATGGTTAATGGGGCTGTCATTAGTTTTACAAGTATTTGGTCATAAACTGAAATATTGGACAAATTACGCTTTCATGAGATGATGACATGGAGAGTAAAGGTTTTACCAGAGAATATGTATCAAGTTTCATGGCAATGCATCAAGTAGTTGTTGAGCTATTTCAATCAAACCTCACACATGTCAACCTGTGACCATCAAAGTCAGTAGTTTTCATCCGCTGGGGAATGTCAACGTCCATACAAGAGTACATGACTGGTTATTGAGATATCCTATTCAGGTGGTGCAGTGGTTAGCACTATCTCTTCTCAGCAAGAAGGTTCTGGGTTCAAGTTAGGTTAATTGGCAACTCTAAAATTGCCAATTGTCTGTATGTCTCTGTATGTTGGCCCTACAATAGACTGGCAACCTTTCCAGTGTATACCCGTCCTCGTCCTCGTGTTAGCTGGGATACGATTCAGTCTCTGCAACCCTGCACGGATAACTGGTATAGATGATGGATGGATGGAAACTGTGATAAATTTGAGCACATGCAACTTATTTAGACATGTGAAGTACAAACAACATTACTGAGATCTGAGAATTTTGTCAATTTAAAATATGAAGGCAATATAAAGAATTACCAACACTCAATATAGATTAAACTTGCAGGGTCCTCAGGGTAACATTTATTAACTCTATTGATTCAACACTGCACTTACATAATGTTTTACTTAACATGTCTCTTCCTGAAACTGTACACTTTAGGTTTTATACATGTTGAGTGTGCACATCCAGTGAGACTAAGTGTGCACTCAAGTGCACTCTGTATGAGGAGGTTGATGGTCCGTGTCTAGAATCAGCCACCACAGAAATTGCTTGAGCCATCATCCAGATGGGTAGCTGACAGGTTGTCTCTGAGTAACAGCTGACTTTGCTCTTACAGGCCTCTTAGGGCACAGTGGGCACATCACAGGCTCAGAACAGCACTTCTGCGCTATTCATTACGGACTCAGTTAGTCCTAAGAGAGCGCAAAGTGAACCATATGATACTCCCTCACCTGCTGGTAACAGGCAGATAATTAAATGATATACAAGCACGTCCCGAGTGCCATATAAGTCTATGAACTGCTGTGATGAATGTGCTTTCACTAACTTTAAGGGTAACACTGGCGCTATTTTAAGTTTCTTCCCAGCTGTACTTTGAGATACAAAAAACCATCAATCTTCCTTCACAGGGAGCTATTTTCTGCTTTGTGCACGATACGACACACTTCAACATTTACAGAGTCAGAGAATCCATTAACACAATCTGCTCTGTCTCAAACCTGGTATTGGTTTGACATTTTGATCAAATTTTTTTACCACTCGAGTCCCTTGAGTAACTGACATTAATTCAGCTGAGCACATCCACTTCCACTGTGAAGAAGGGAATTAACAACTTTTAACAGCTGACTGACCTGCCTGCAGGGAGTGAGTATTAGATACTTGAAATATATATTTTGCGTGTATCACAGACTGTGTTTCTGTTGTATTACAGCATTCTGCCAAAGCTGAACTTGTTCGCACAGTGTTTCTCTTTGCTCTGGTTACTGACAGCAACTTGACAGCCACAGGAAAGGATTTGTCCCTCTCTTTCAGGAGCAAATCCCTAATTTTACAAACTTTGTCACATTTGAATCTTCTCATTACTTGGGACAAAATTCAGTTTTGAGCCAAGTTTAACACATTAGAGTTTTTCATTTAGAAATGATAAAATGAGTGACTGGCAAAGCTACACTGATCTTCAACCTTGTTTCCATATATTGGTCATTTGAGGGGCACGTGTTTATTTTACACAATGTTCTCTACATAGCTGTAGCCACATGTAGCGTAAAAGCACAAAAAGATTTTATATAAAGAGTTGTTTTCTTCTCTCTCTCTCTCCCTCCCTCTGCTTATTGCACATTGGAGATAATTTGCATAATTTCACTGATCATATCATTATGCAAGATGACTGGGATAGTCAATGATTTGCATGTTAAATGTTGCCACACTTGATGCCACTGGTAGAAAGTAAGGAGAACTATGGGGAAAGTAAGCTGTTAGAGTCACCAGCCCCTTTTCATCCATACAAAAGCAGCTACTGTTTGATTGTTGTGCACTGTAAAAAAACAGAGACAATGCATATTGGCTTTAAAGTATTCATGCACAGATTGATTTGTAATTTGGGTCTTATATATGTGTTATGTGAGTAAGAATTGAATCATTGAACTAAAATATCTCTTACATTGTAGCTTCCAGCATATTTTAGTAAACCTACTTTCAAGTGTGAGGTCTACTCATTTAAAGTAAATAACAGCACCCTGTGTGTAGAGGCCTGTTGATTGAGAGATAATGGTTTCACACAGACACTGATGAGAGCAGATTTACAATTTAGAAAGCTTTCAGAAAGATGGAAGCTAAATAATTAATAGGTAGGTGGAGATTCAGGTGAAAGTTGAAAACTGCAAAAATATGGCTGGTACGTGTATTTAATGTACTAAAAAGTGTAAAAAAAATAATTTAAAAGAACCATATCACAATAATTGACAATGAAGTTTTCTAGATCTTTAATGCACTGACTAGTAGAACACAGATGAATTGCTGACAAAATGAGACTAGTTTCCTGTGTAGATTTGTGCTCACCTCATCATCCTGCTCCCTTCTCTGGGCCTCCTCAGCACAGCGCTGAATCTCCTCCTGAATGACACGAGCATACTCAAAGTCTTGCTCCTCTCTACAGGACAGACAGGGAAGACAAGGATTTCTGATTCCTCTGAATTACTGACTCAACACACAATACACACAAATGCTCACAGCCGATCTCCACAATTTGCTCACTTTGATTAACAACATTAAGAAAATAAATCTACACAGCAAATCCACATTCACACAAACCTCAATACATATTTATGTATCATGAGTGAGTGTTTGCTGGAATCAGTGAGTTCATTCAGGGATGGTTGAATACTGCAGCATTATGAGCTGTATAGAAAGCAGGGGTCACCTACAGTTGTCTGGAAGCCTGTCTGGAGATGGCGCTCTGCTGGGCCTGCTGCTCCTCCTCCTCATCCTGCAGCCTCTTGGCTACGCGGATGTCATTCTGCACCAGCTGGTTCTTCTGGATGTTGGTGGTATAGTATTGCTCAACTGTGAGGGCAAAGCAGAGAACAAGGCAATGACAAACCATATGTGATCTAGATATAAGTAATAAATGATTACTATTTTACTTCCAGTCTAAATCTGTTGAGTTTTCTGAGTATTCACGACTGCTGTTTATTTAAAACGTGGTTTATGACATGCCAGACCAGTGCACTTTTGAGGAATCCGAAAAAAAGACACCAAATTACATGTCACTATGTTTACTGCACAAAGTTGCAAAGACATTCCACACTAATGACTATTACTAACAAAAATACATTTAGCATCACTACCTTGGTTAAAATAGCATTTTCATGCCTTAATGTACTGTAAGTACGATCCTCAGTTAAGTTCTTTAACAAGATACCAAAAGATGAAGCCCCACAAGACAAAAGCCGACGATATAAATGACTTCTAGCATGTTACTGTGCTGCTGTCAAATAGTAGGCCGACATTGTACTTACTCTCCTGCTCCTGCAGGTTGTGTGCCAACACTCCATCCTCGAGGACGGCAAAACACTGGCACACTGAAACATCAGGAAAGGGACAATTTAGTGGGGAGGGGGTTCGAAACGTTACATAAAGTGAGCAGATTGAAAAGTTACACTTTATGGATCCACACAGAAGGAGAGCTGAGCTTTTGGGCGGCCTGAAAAGAGACTCTTTGGATAAGCACCCTGTCTAAAGGAATACAACAATGTGTAGCGTGTGGCATGTTATGGTGCCTGTTTATATGATGCCGACAAAAGCAGCTGAGTGTTCCTTAAAACACAAAAAGCAACCATCCACCACTCTGGCATGAACTCACTGTTTATATATAAAAAGACACATCATAACAGGGTACCTTCGTTCCAGAACAGCACACTAGTGGCCACATTTATGACTCGTCTCCCAAAGCTGCTCAGTTCAGTAGCAGTAGCAACAGATTTACCTCATTCCAACAAGCAATAATAACAGCAATAATTTAATTTGTGTGCATGTGTGTGTATGTGTGTGCACACACATGTATATACAAACACAATTTAAATATACATTAGAACAAAAGATAAGCAGATCTTTAAAACTGTTGTAGTAGTAGATGCACATTTTGTCTTTTACAGACATGCTCACTATGACTGCCAAATGAAGATGCAAAGTTTAGGAACTACCACCTGCAACTATTTATACTGGGAAGCCAGTGCAGGTGGTGCAAATGTATGTAGAGTGAAATCAATAAGGCTGTTGTAAATCCAAAGGCTTTGACGAAGAGCTCTCCATACACCAGCTCTGTCTGGTTCTCCCCATCGAGTCATTCTGTCTTCCCTATCCCATGATCCCATAGTCTGGCCACCTGCTGCTATACATAGTAATAAAACATATCGGTTTCATGTCATTAACACTCTCTGAGCCTTGTCCTTTTCTGTAAGAAAGCTGACAAACACAGGGACTTTAATGGAAACACACTGAAAAATTACACATTTAAAGTTTAACTGAGACACAACATGAGAGATTGTTAACTACTCTGTTATGACTGTAATAATTTGGTGAATGCACACAATTCTACATGACTATGATCTGTGGAGTGGCTTTAATAGCTTCAGCATTTGTGGATTGTTACTCTCATCTACAAACATGCCATGTGTGTTTTCAGTGGTCTTTAATGAGCCACTACAGCCTCTAGGTGCTGCAGCCCATGTGTGTTTAAAGTCCGTCAAACAAACTCAAAAGTTACACAAGAGAAAATAAACACAGACAGACAGCAGCACCGTGGGCCCAGCTGTTTTTTCCACTTCCTCGATCTCTGCAGACATACAGCTCCCTGTGAAGAGACAAGACCACTTTGCTTTCTCACTATGGCGGCCTTTTCCTTCAGTGTTGCTTTCAAAGCCCAATAGAAGGGAAGACGACGATGAGATCCGGGAGATCCAACTCCTTGAAGAGGGAAAAGCCTCCGGTCTGAGCCAGAGGCCGGGCCAATTAAAAACACCTGTTCAACTGCTAATCCCTGCACTGAGCCTATCAGAACAGGCCGTGTCGCGTCTGTGGACACAAAGGCCACGTTTACACCCATACGCCTAATGCTTTGAATACTCAAATATCCATTTTATGAACTGTCATAAATAAATGCCATATGTTATTTATAATTGCCTGTTTGAAAACCCAGATATATACTGTTGCAACACCATAAGCTCTTTTAAATGCCTAAAACATCAATGTTAGACACTGTCCCAAGAAAACATGGTTTATATATATATACACATATACACACACACACGCACGCACGCACGCACACACACACACACACACACATTAGGTACAAATGTAGAATATAATACTTTTATGGTGCCTATGATATTCAGTTTTTTTGATACCATCATGGTCAACACAACATTGTGTGCTTTGTACAGGCAGAATATATGGGAGAGTTGTTGCTTTGAATTGCAGCAGATGATGCAGGTGTTCCTAATAAAGTGGCCAATTTGTTTGTCAGCAGCTGTGCACTGTATAAATACAGTGAATCCCAAATTTGAGTTTTAGGTGCAAATATGATCCACTATTGAGAGCACTGTGCATATAAACCAGACTGTAAGGGAAGATATGAAAGCCAAGACCTTCATTCTCCATTTTTATGCTTAAATTCAATTTCACAAATCTAAAAACATAGAAATGTAGGAACCAGAGACAAGCAAAGATCCTGGAAGTTTACTTACTGGCTGGAGATGTACTGGATGGTGTCGTGGATGACGCGAGCAAATGGGAGGCGTCAAGATTCATCGTGCGAGCAATACGTTGAGCTTCAAGTCTACAGTAAAGCCGTGACAGCCGTGTGTGGTCAGTGACAGCACATGAACCATCAAGTATTCGACCCACTCCTGACTGTAAGAATACTTCTGTGATTGATTTCTTGATAAGTTCTCCAAACTCACATATGACGCACTGACTTGGCATTCCTTGATCCCTATCTTTTCACTGTTTTCACATTCATGCTCTAAATGTACAAAAGTCCTTCACTCATCCATTGTTGCTGAGCCTTACCTGAATCACTAGAGCCTGCTCTAACAATGCAGCGTTATATTTCAACATTCACAGAATTGGCTCTGCGTTGATATAACCAGTCAAACTGAGGATGTCTCCTCTTTGTCCCAGTCTGTAAACAGGGAAGTGAGAAAAACATGACACGTTTGTGGAAAAATGTTAACTCTTTATCTCAGACTCATTTCTCTAAATCCTCAAAATAGAAAATAAATAAATAAATAATAAACCCTCTTGCTGAGAATACATCTCTGGGAGTCTATTAGGCTCAACAGTGAAAGTTCATGGAAATCACCTAACAGCACTGGGTAATCAAAAGACTATGTTTACACCATAAATGACCCCGTAAGTCTGCACTGAGAGTCAACCCATACCAAGACAGACATGCATTACCACTTACACCTGTTCTGGAGCTTAAGAGACTATCTGCTAAATGGATCGCCGACCTGCCCTTATGCATCCAGTCTGTCAGTGAGGAGGGCTTAAGTCAAACGCATGGTTTTAATCCAACAGGACGAATTCACAGCTCAAAATATGAGTTTACTCTTAAATCCGTCTCAGAAAGAACTAACGTAGGAGGGAGGAAAATGACTGCGTGAATGTGTGTGTGTGTGTGTGTGTGTGTGAGTGAGTGGGTGTGTCTGCATTGTGGGTTAACTTGTTTTTCCAAACTCCTTTAAACTATGGTCACATTACATTTCTAGGGGAGGGACAAGAACCCTGTGTTATTTTGACTGCTGTACAGGTTTTTTCAGAGACAGGGTGGGAGGCATTCAGTGCCAACAGGAAAAACATATGTCCGGTGTAAGTCCAGGCTGAGTGTATAGTAAGCTTCTTAATAAGGAAAAAAGCCTGTGTCTGTTTCCTAAGAGGATAGTGAATCAAAGATCCAGCAGACAACAGAAATTGGCTGTGGCATTTGAACACCAGAGACTAAGCTTCACTGAGGGTTAAGATTGTCCACGAAAGACTGCAAAGAGTCAGTAAGATTTCAATGGTTTCAATATATTTTCCAGCCATGAGCGAAGACTGGCTCTGTAGTGATACTGGGAGAAGAGGATATTACCAGGCAGGAAACCACGACCTGTGAGACCTAAATGCCGAAACAAAGTGAATTATTTCCTATTTTCAATGTCTCTTCTCCTTCACAAATATCCCTCATTAAAACAAAAAAAAAAAGAAAAAGAAAAAAGAAAAATACATGTGACTAATCTTTTCCTTTCTGCTGAACTATAACCAGCTGGGAAAAACTCCCACCAACACTAGAAAACTGTCAGCAAATCATCTAAAACAAAAATATGCAGCGCGAGGGAGCAGCCAGTCAAACACTGACAAAGATGTTTCTCTTTCATCTTCACCGACACTTGGATAGCAGCGGTGTCAAGTCCCTCTCAAACAAAGAAACCGGCAAAAGGAGAAAATGACAAGTGTGCTATTTTCAGCCAAAATCCCCCACCGACTGCCCACGCTCTCACTCTCGTTCTCTCTCTCGCTTTCTTTCTCTCTCTCTCTCTCTGGTTCTGTTCGCTTGCTTGCTGCTTTTTGCACAAAATTTCACCATGAAATGTGTGTCCATCCTACAGCTCTCTATGTTTTGTTAGAAACTAGGTGGACTGGGCCAGCCATCTCATGAACTGGACTAGTTTGACATGGAGAACAAAAAGAGGTGAGGGGGTAATGGGACTCTGGGTCAGTTGGTAAGAGTGAGATTAGGAATGGTGGGGGTGTGGGAGGTGGGGGAATTCCTCTGGGAGCTGCATTCCCTCTGCAAATCGGGCTATATCAGGAGCAACCAGAGGGGGGGGACAAAACAGGAACTGATAAGGGGGGCAGTGAAAACAAAGAAAGCTGACTTGGCTGAGACTCTCGGATGGAGAGGAAAATGAAGGAGAAGCGAAACATGGGGAACTTCAGCTCTTGGGGAAATTGAAGCATAAACACTCACAATGGGACAATAAGTAAACAAGCCCTGACCCATAGAAAGTGACAAACACATAGTTTGAAAAATTTGTCTGTTGAAAGCAAATGATGAGTGGAAAGAAAATGGCATTGACCAGACATCTGATTTACATACAGTGATTGTCTCAATGAGCAGTTTACAGCTGCTGTCACTGTCTTTGTTTGTACGCTGGGCCACTGCTCGATAAAGCATGAAAAAGCACAGTGTGCCCTTTGTGTGTGGAAACAAGAGTGAAGTGCTGAATTATCTCCCTTGATAAAAGACATGCAGACCTATTTCTATTCTAGTCATTAGTATGGACATGCCAAAGACTGAGTCAACGGTCTACACCAAGCTTCAGCTTAGACATTCTCTACCTGTAATGTTTTCATAGTTTAATATGCAAGCAGATGTAACAGATGAGCTGTGTTTTATAACAATGAGACTATATTTTAGCTGTTTAGGTGAACTTTCCCTCTTCTTGCTGAGTGGTTCTCCACTCTCTCTTTCTTAGTATTTGAATGCCTGCATGCCAGACACCTAATTTAGAATCATGCTCTACAGTGGAGAGACCTTTGAACCTGAATTTAAATTAGCAATATAAAAAGAATATGACAATCAGTTCATTGTATTGCAAGTCAAAAAAAAATTTAACTTCCCATGTGGTACCAAACAAGTCTTCATCTCAAGTGATTGCACTTTCTTCTCCCAGAAATCACATATCACAAACAGCTATCTCATTCCTTGCTCTTATCTGCAACTGGCACACCAGACCCTGTCTATGGTGAGAGTCATCTCTGTACAGCTGTATGACCAAATCTTTGTCTGCTACCAGTAGTCAAAACATACACTGTGACAAGCCACTTCTTATCTGAGCTGGACACCACTGATGCCACGGAAGTCAAGCAAGCACAGACACACAAGGTCATTAGAAAAGTTCCTATTTGGTGCCAAAGTCATGTTTTCATATCACCAAAAAAAAAAAAAAGATGGGAAGTTGTCATATATCTCATATCTTTACTCTCAAGTATGCAGCAGGCTGGGAGACAACCGTGTCTTTATCTGTTGTGCTGAAGTGCCCATGAATAAAAACACAGAATTCCCACTGGCTCCATGTCTGCAGTTCAGTAGATGACCCTGACCTCTGACATCCCTGTGGAGGGACTGAACAAAAACAGCTTTTCTCCATGCCAGACCATGAAAGCGTGGCACAAACTGCACATACTACTTTTTTTTTTTTTTTTCTTAAAATACAAAATCTTCTAACCTTCTTGGACACGTGGAAGGTTGGACTGGTCAATCTCCAGCTCTGCCATCACCGTCCCTGTGCTGTCACTGCTTCATGGGGACACAGAAGACCCTGGCACAAAAGAGGAGAGGAAGTTGTTACCCAGCAAAATGAGGTGGACTCTGTAAGACTCTGCAAGAAGGAACAACACCTCCAAGCTTCACGAAGAGAGAAATCCAGCCAGCTTGAGTGTCCTTAAAAATACAACTAGCTGATCTAAGTGGCATTCATACACAGAGGTCAAACCAGTGGCAGTTTTTGTTGACACCAGTAACACAGCTAGCATGAGCAGCGTCGATTGGAGGCTACACAGTAATGTGAACTGTGTATGCGTTCAAACAGTAAAGTAAAATAATCACCTGACAAACATTAAAATAGTTTTTTTTTTTTGTTTTTTTAAAATATAACCTACCTGTTCCCAGCAGGCTGGCCCACACACGCTCCAGTGTTGTGTTATGTACACACAACAGCCTATTCAACAAGTACCACAAATGACAGCAGAGTGTCAACTTCGGAGTCGTGCGGAAAAAAAAAAAATTAAAATAATGATTTAAAAAAAATGTCACGACAAGACAGCGGGCTTGGCCGTTTCGAACGCCTGTACTTTTAGAGTGAATTTTTATTTTATTTTATTTTTTTAAGCGAAAGCGACGGTTGTTGTGCATCAATGAGACAAAGCAGCGGAGACTGCCGATGGGAACCCGCGGCGGACAAACTTCGCTCCGGCTGCTTCTTCCTCGGCTCCTGTTCGGCGGCAGTTGGGGGCGGTTAACGGCTGCTGCCTTCAGGTGTCCCCTTGAAGCGCAGGGCGATCTCCTCCAAAGGTTTAACCACGAGTCACGATGTCCGCCAATAAAACTTACGAAGAGACAAAGATCGACAAAACAGTTTGGGACTGCATCACACACGGAGTAGGAGAAGAAGAGGAAGCTGGTGAGGTTGATAATAAGGTTAAAAGATCAATCAACTCAGAGCAAAAACTATGGGTTAGGCAGTTGAAAGAGACGCACGTTAGCAGATAGCAACACAGCAATAACTTAACCCTTCACCTTGGGCTGGTTAACACCCACACCATATAATATTACAACTTGGATATGACACAGGCCAACTCACCTACTTACCTCTGCGCTCATTGAGTTACAATTTGTACGAGGGTATGTGAAGGCAGCATCTAACCAGCCCAAACTTCCAGTCACTCACAGAAGAAGTTTCCAGTGTTAGTCTGTGTTTGATTAACCTTAAGAAACAACTAAATAAAGCAAGGAACAAATTATCCTGCATGGTGCCACAAAGTTAGGCCATATGCGCTGTGCTGTGAAGTGTTTAAGCACAAGCTGATAATGGGATTAAAAGAAAGCAACAGTTGTTTGATAGTTGTGTGAAAAACAACATTGTCATTACCAACATTTTCTACAGTGTGCGGATGAATCAGATGCGGCTGGAATTTTCTCATTAATTCAGATGGGTTGGAAACTTTCTTGCTCATATGTCAAAAAATAATATCAAAAGTCTCCTTTCTGAGCAGGATAATGTGCTGCTTTTAATGCTCGTCTTCCAAATGTCAGTGATGATGAGAATATGCAGCCTTTTGCTGTTGAAGGCTGCAGGTTTTGTGGCAGATGCAATTTGCACTCTGTCAATCCGGGATCCTTTGAAGACTGATAAAATGAGGGGGATTTTTTTTTTTTTTTCTTTCTCCAAGCCACACTGAAGAATTTACATTGTGAGCTAATTTGGAGAAAGGGTGTAAAAAATGTCAGATTGCACTGCAATATTGCCCCCTGCTGGCTGTATTTATACCTATTGGGATGACTGACTGCCACAAGTCAGGTATTTTTACTGGTAAACTCCAGCCACACAGTGTCGAGGTCGGTCCAAGGGTTGGTCAGTATGATACTGTACCATGTGGTGGTGCACATTGCTTTTAATCTGTAAAATGTAGATTCGATTTAAATACCAACATGGCTGTATGGATGATTTTAACAGAAGTGATGGAGGGACAAATTTCACGGGCTTTACATTTTGAAATTATTTCTAAAGCTTTTAGTTTAGTTACGTTTTTAGTGCAAAGTTGCCTTTTCCCCCCATGGTTTCTTCAGTGAGCTGGGTTTGAACTATTAAGAGGGAATTTTCTAAAGTGGTTGTAATTTAATTTGTCTATTTCAGACATCTGATTTGTCTAAACTAGATTACATTATACACAGAGCAAAGTGGATTTTGTCCCTGATCACTTACATTTAATTTGCACAGGTATGAATCTCTTCTCAGTCAGTATATGCATGTTTATGTGAGTGTAGTTTTAGGACAATTGTCCACTAATTACTTTGTTTGTAAGACATTATTCTTGCCTTTTGAACATTTAAAAGGATTTTTTTTCTTTTCTTTTTCTTTTTTTTTCTACAAATTATGCAGTCACAGAACACAATACATTTCTAAGTTTTAAACTGCCCACCAGGTGAGATCTAGTCATACCAAGCAACACTTTGGCCACATACATGCAACAATAAAAGGCTTACATATTAATACGGCACCACTCTATACTCCAAAAGGACCTGTTTGTCAAATTTATGACTTTTACTTTTGCTATTCAAGTGTATGCTGCTACTAATAAATGTTCACATTTACATTTAACATTTTTAAAAACAGTAATATAGTTATAATGATATATTTATTTCCATTGAGATGTTGCTTCTTAAACGTCAGACAGATGTATTACATATTCATTTATTACTTCCGGAAACTGATTTAAATGTGTTTTATAGAACTGAGTTCAGCTACTAAATTCTGTATATGGTGAATGATTTTGATGTCTACTACCATCACTCTATATGTAATCCCATGATTGGGTGCTTTCAGGCTTTTGGACCATTGCAGTTGTGCTCAAACAACTATACACTGACTCACATTATGCTGCATGAATCTCAAAAAACCACAGTGTGTGTCCATGTTTGTTGCCTTGAAGAAAACTCTAGATTCCTCATGAATTGTAAAGCAGACCCCATATACAGCAGGATAAACCCCAAGCATGGAATAGAGAGCATTTATTTTAGAGACTGGAATAACCTGGGATTGGCATCACAGCCTTGACTAATACAGAATATAAATCTTAATAGCTTTTCATGATATACAGCATCACTTAATGGAGTGTCTGGCCTTCTCACCATAAAATTAAATGTCACAGTCGCTTCGTCGACCCTCATTATCATACAAGAGACTGAACATTGACGTCACGCTTCTAATAAATATACAAATTACATACAGAGGTGCACAATGTGACTTTGTAAGTAGCTGTCTCCACCTGTTCCCCAATCTCCCAACCAATAGGAGAGACTTTGTGACTGTCCACCGATGCTGGACAGACTCATAAAGTTGAGTTTTATTGCATGACCACACAAACAAGACATCTTACCAGAACAGGGTGTCTAAATAATGTGCATGAATCAGCCTGATTTGGTGGCCCATTGATAACTCCCTGCTATCCTCAAATGTCAAATTGCTTATAGACTATGAGGCCTTGAACATTTTGGTGGCTCTGCTGAACCTTTGTGCAAGTAATGAGGACTTCTTATTGCTTCCAATGCAGCTTCAATTGTTTGAGAGTTTTTCTGTGGGCTTTGAGCCAAGAGGATTCAAATGGCCCAAGAGTTTAATGAGCTGGTGGCATAAAAACATCAGTCATTTAGCCGCGCGGCGTCTCCACCTGCTCCCCTATGGGCTGTTGTTGAGACCGACATCTGAAACACCTGCGTTGATCCCATTTACAAAGTCAGTAAAAACAGTCAATCAAGCTGCAGACGGTAAAACATGACTGTGCCCTTGAAGCATGGGCCACGGCACTTGTCGTTTTATTGAGCCTATAATTCACCTGTGACTTCCTGTTGATTTAAGACACTTAGATGGGATGAAACCGTGGACACTGCTGATGGCTGTTGTGCTTGGCAAAACTATGTGTGTGTGCGTGTGTGTGACTGCTATGTGGCATATGGGAGGGGGGATAGGCTACAGCTGGAAGTATATAACCCAGTTTGGACCAACAGAGCAAGTACAAGATTCTCCACCTGAGGACCTCCATAAGAATCAGAGTCACTTCCAACAGCAGCGTCCCGCAGTTATGAAGTGTAACCATCTCATGTCCTGGGCCTTCCTCCTCATGGCCTCTGGCCCACTGCTGGCCCACCCCATCACAGAATCTGCCGAGATGCCCTATCCAGGACCTGGTAAGTGGAAAGAAACATCTCCATTATAGGTGTTATTCTAAGTTATTTACTAATTCAGCACCTTGAGTAGCATTTTGAGAAATGAAACTTAATTTGTGAGGCTTAACAGAAGATAAGTCATTCTCTAAGGCCTTGAAGTGTTGAACACTGATTGTTGTGCCAACACGTTATAAAAAGTGTTCATTCACACTTTTTGTGTTTGCTATTCCATATAAATGACTCAAATCATGTTTGTAAAGAGAAAATGTACCCTGTGTAAACGCAGTGTTACCAGTTGCGGGTGTGTGTTTTTCGGTTGTCCTCAGTGTCAGCGGAGGATCGAGGAGTCAACACCCTAGATGATCTGTCTCTGTCTGAGCAAAGCTTCCCTCCGCAGGACGGTGCTGGTCTCAGATATTCCACTCTGATATCTGGGGAGATCAACAGAGATGGTAAGAAACATGTGCACTTCACTTTGAATGAACCCATCATCTATTAGATACAGACTTTAATCCAGTTGCAATTGGAGGTATTAATCCAGTTGCAAGGTGCGAGAGTCATTTACCCACTCTTTATTCAACCTTTATTCTATTACTACACCTACACAGAAATGTGGTGACTAGTCTCACACTTTATTTTCTCTCAGGTGTCAGAACAACAGCCCTGCTTCCTAGGGGCATGAGAAAAGAGGTGGGTTTCCTACGAACGTCATCCCTAATACAGCAAAGACAAGTAAGCCGAATACTGCAAGTAAAATCTTTATCGCTGCTATTTTATCTTCTCTTTCAGGTCCTACTGGAGAAACAAAGTCTCCTCAATCCTCTCAGCCATGTGTTCGGCATCCGGAAGCAGTTCAGGAAGAGAGCAGGGAATTCTGAGTGTTTCTGGAAGTACTGCGTATAAAACTGACAACAGCCATTATTGCTACACACAAGAGACAGGGCTTGCACTAAAACAACAACAAAAAAAACCCTATGTTTCTCTCACATAAGTACATGCAGACAAAATCAACACCATGCTTGCATATACTGTATGTGGGCATGTCCATACCTAGTGCATGTACTCACACATACATAAGCAGGTATGAGACTTGTTACTTGGAGACTTAAAGATGATTTATTAAGATTGCGTTTATGTTGTGTGAAACCTTATTTGTGTACACACATTTCTTAAAGGTCCTCAGTCCACTGATGTATGACTAAATGTCTTTTAAAAACAGAAGTCAAAGGTTATACAGCACTGTACGCTGAATAGAAATAAAACCTACATTGTAAAAACTTCATCTGCTCATCGTCTTTTCTTGACAAAAGATGTTTGTGAGAAATGCACGGGCAGCTGAGGGAGACACTGCTCCTTAAAAGTCAAAGAGGAAACAAAAAGACGTTGCAAACTTGGTTCTCGAGTTTTCTTCATTTTTTCCTTTTTTTATTATTTTACAGCAGAAAGAATATAAAGCATTCAGAAAACATCTTCCATATTTTAAGGGCAATTCAAAACGTTTTGCATGGCTTCAGCAGCTGAAATCTCTTTTTTTTTCTTTTTTTTTACATATCCATCGAGTCAGTGACGCTTGTACATGCACAATTACAAAAATAAAACTTACAAACAAGAGAAGGGGAAGAAAAAGGAGGAAAGCAAAACACATTAGGAGAACCGAGAGGAGATGAAACTTTTAAAGGGCAGGGGTTGGGAACGGAGAAAAATTGGGTCACATAACAGGGAAAGACAGAGAGAAAGACAGCTATAGAGGAGAGGAAAATAGATCTAACACTAGTTCACATGCAAAGTGTCGAGGACCCGTAACTTTCTATCAAAGCAGGGCCTTTTTTTTTCTTCTTGGTTTGGAATTGATGAAAACGTGCAGTTCAGTAAAGGGTGCCATATAATTGCTGTCCATAAACTACTGAATGCTTGTCTTGCAATACTGGCATTTGCATAAGAGTAAGTCGACTACATGTGTCCAATCATTTTAAACTTCACTAGGTCTATAGGTCTCCACAAAATAATTCTTTATTGCTCTGTGTCCACAAGTGGAATATGTTGTAAAACTGTTTCTGTTCTGTTGTCCTGATGTGCCTACCTTTCTCCGGTTTGGGTGCTTGGGGGGAAAAAGAAGAGGAGGAAAGGCAGATTCCCAGGTCAGTTCACAGAACATCTTGATAATACTGTGTACTAATGCGGAGAGCCTATCAGCTAACCTGTCATCCCATTCATAAATGGCAGTAAAACAAGATTTGCAGGTGAACTTTTCATATAATTACACTCTTAATCTTAAATACCCTCTAACTTTGTCACTTAGATAAATTAAAGGCCTAAAGAACTGGCCAGAATTATACTATGATTTGACAGCCTTCTATGAAAGAACGCCAAATCATTTATCTTAATGAGCTATATATAACAGGACTTTATTCCAGGGCTCCACTGGTGTCGGTGATGTTCAACCATACTGAGAGGAAATGGATTATATTTCATATTCGCTCATTTGAAGGACTTCAGTATCGCAGTGGTGAACCTGTCTGGCCTAGATTCTTCACCAGAGAGCACTGCTGAAGGATTTTTCAATTTCAGCGTCTTCTGCTGTGAATCGTGTGTCCTGCTCTGTTTCCTCCTCCCCATTTTGGCACCCTGAGTAAAATACAGAAGGGAGGTGAACCAGTCCCTCGGCCCGGAGAAGAGCAATGCTGCCTTCACCGCTCAGTGTACAAGTGAAACCGACACCTTGACATATCTGCATGTGTGCTGTGCGGTGTCTTGAGCATGTGTGTTTGTGTGTATCGTGTGTCACTTAGCTAATACTTGCTATATATACTGTCACAATGGTCTCCAACCTTGTCCACTTGTTCCTATTTGAAGTTGGGAGCACACTGATCAAATCTAAAAGAATCAAAAAACTAAAGAAAAGGTCTAAAAACTTAGAGCTTGCTCTAAAAAGAATCCCGTCCTCATGCTTTGCCATGAAAACATCAGCAGCTACTGAGTATTGATCATCGGCTCAATTTGTAGGTCTGCCCTCCGGTCACATGCCCTCTGTCTTTCTGAGTTCTGTGACACGTCAAACCAACGTTCATCGTTTTACAGAACAGTAATTCTTTTAACAAGTCTATCTGACTATCGATTCTAGGAAAATAAGCATGCTTTAGGTGCAGTTGTGTCACCCTGTTAACTATTTTACCCATGCAAGCATAATAAATCCTTCTCCTTTTTGCCACGACATTGCATTGGCTATGCATTCTAACCACAGACTTGAGGATGAACGCAAGGCAACAAACCCCAGTAGTGGCATTTCTAAATGTGAGATTTTAACAAGCTGTCCCAGTGCAAAACAGAAAATAAAAATAACTTTGCATGTTGACAAGCTGGAGTGCTGTACTGATACTGGTGTGAACAGGGAATATCATATTGTGGCTTTGGTGAGTGTAAGGTGATGGTGATCGTGCGTGTTCATGTAGAAGATACAGCACTGAATGTGGGAGACCATGTTCTTTCAAGACTTTCTCAGCCTCAGGTACATTGTATGCATTCTGACATTAGCTTGGCGTAACCAGGATATAAATAGGCACTTTCTACATAAACACTCAGGAAATCAAGTTTACACATCAGATGAGTGGAAAAAAAAAACAAACAAACAAAAAAAAAAACAGTCAGTCAAGAAAAAAAAAAAAACTGAAAAATACCTATTAGCCTAATAATTATCTAACAAACATGACAACACTTTGATAAATAGAAATCAAGTTTTTCAGTGGCACTTGGCTGAATAATCACATGACATTACTTGGATAGAGAAAACACTTTCTGGTAGTTCTTGTAGGAATATATTAGAAGAATTGGACAGCAACCAGCAGGCACCTCTAAGAGCAGCAGCTCGAGTGTATTCTCCCTCCGATTGTTCCTACAGGCCAATCAAGACTGCTGTATAACAAGACACATCTCCTGCCTTGCAATTATAAATGGCACCAGTGCGTTACAGTCGTTTTGGCTCACTGACCCTGCATCCAGGTGAAATGACAACTTTCAGTGCTGTCCTTCTGGATAGAATCATTTTAGCACCTTTGACTGTTTGTTTTGCAAATGTGTTTTCAGCTGCTTAACCAAGAAATCCAGTCGTGCACAGTATGCTACACATGTTTTTCTCAACTATACATCTTTGTTCTTTTGGGATACAAGGTCAATGCAGACCCTGGCAGCCTTGATCAAGGAGTTTTTCACTGAATCGTATTGTACTAGGAACATTTGATCACCAGTTTCAGCAGGGATTGATAAATCAGTGCATGGTGCAACATTTCATGATGTGAATTCAATCTGTTTCCATGACAGAGCCCATAGCATGGATTACTTAATTGGGACACCGTGGGCAAGGCTGCCACTTACAATCTTTAAGATCAGACAAGAGACCTCAGTAACACATCACATTCCATTTGCAATGACAACAAAAATAAAACTCAGTGTGTTCAGTGATGGTAAAATGCTGCCGTTACCTGTGTAAATGGTGGAGACATGAGAGGCTTATATGCTTTCTGCTTAAATATGACTCCCTCTGCAAACTGTGTACCTTATTGATCTAGTGATCCTCGGCCAGTTGTGATCTTATGGTCTTTAGTGCTAGTGTGTATTTCACTGTATGATTATCTGTTCTGCAAAAATTAACTTAATTCTCTTCTTAAGCTATATAGCATTCACATACCTTGGCACCATTGGCAAAAGATTCTTGGTAGCCCAAAAACAAATAAAAGAAAAAAAAGTAAACATAACCATACTTGTTTTAAGATAATTTTGCAGACTTCTCCTAACTCTAAATACAGTATTTTTTTTTTAACTTTTTCATATTGCAGTAATATCATGCTTTAGCAAAATGTTCTTCTCAAGAACGATCAAAATAAAATAAAATACTCTAATAGTGAAATAGTTTTAATTTTACAGAGCATAGCCACTACTGCTTTTGTTGTTTTTTTTCCCTTTTGACTCTGTTCATACTTTTCATGCACATAGCTCATTTTTATCCCAGGTATTTACACTATATACAAACAATACAACCATTCTTCTTAGGCATTCAAACAAAACTATACAAATATTCTGTTTTTGTCTCGTACCTGTTTTTGACCCATTTTTAATGAATAAAATAATATATTTCTAAAATACAATCCCCTTTGGGTAAATGTTTTTTCCTACGTACTTTCAGCCTTCTTTATATACAGAAATCGCTCAATTGTCAAAAATATGGATTTGTCAAACCCCTATTTTGGGACAAGCTTAGGGACCCCTCAAAGAATCTCTAAGACGTCAAGGCAATGTATGTGATCTTCCCCTCAAAAGCCTTCACAGGCTCTGAAGTTCATTTAAAAAAAACAGTAATAACCTGCATGACCAGAACCATTACAACACAAAATAGGCAATTTCTTTTCCCTTGTTTTAGGATTCAGAGGAGCAATCGAGGCAAACTGAAACAAAACCAAAAGAAACAGGACAATACAGGGATAGCTTCATTACTGAGATGGTAGAACATATGGCAGAGAGGATGGGTGTGTGCACCACTTGAGTGGAAACAAAGAAAATCATAGGATAGGCTGAAAGACTTAGACCATAAGCACACAAGCAAAGACTTTTCTTGCCAAGAAGTCATGCATTTTTTTCTTGGCAGGGTTCAACAACATAGAGTCTGAAGATACAGATCATCAATACATTAGACTTGATGGAACAAATACATTGGACAGTATGGAACAAATTCAAGTAATAAAGTGACAATATATATGCTAAAGCATAGGGTTTTCTTTAAGAAATTGCAAAACAAATATTTTATCCCCATCTGCATCTGCATGTTTAAACCCCCCGACTACATTCATTTGTAGCTCCACCCATATGGGCAGACTGGAGGGGTAGAGCACAGTGGGACATGAGGAGCTTTTAAGCTAAACTGAATATCATATAATCTACAGCAGTGGATAGAAGTGGGCGTGAGGATTGCCAATATATTTAGTAAAAAAAAAAAAAAAAAAAAAAAAAAAATCTGTCTTCAAATGAATTGATTGGTCACTTAAAAAACTATGAAACACAATTAGAGCCCAGAGTGTTTCTGCATGGTCTCCCTATCCTCTGAGATCTTCTGCAGCAGCCTTAATGTACGTCTCTTCAGGTCCTCACGTGTGACAGACCTTGTCGGACACGTCCTGCGTTCACTTCCTTGATCGTCCAAAAACCTTTTCATATCCAAAAAAGACAAAGCAATCCATGAAAAAGTGCAAAAAATGCCATGAAGCAAATGTTCTGCACCCCCCCCGCCCACCCCC
The DNA here is from genome assembly GCA_038496675.1 of Rachycentron canadum. Taxonomy (NCBI): domain Eukaryota; kingdom Metazoa; phylum Chordata; class Actinopteri; order Carangiformes; family Rachycentridae; genus Rachycentron; species Rachycentron canadum. The sequence continues at coordinate 6,727,528 of CM076651.1, forward strand.
CCCTT